>VSMD01127074.1:0-13054 GCA_008750895.1 Mirza zaza
CCCAAAAGCTGCTCCAGAATAGTTAGACTCTTTGGCAACCCCCATCCTCTCATGACCCAGCTCTGGCCCCTGCCCAGCTTCCCCCCTGCCCCTCTCCTCCCCCCACACTAAGGCTGCCTTCTAGTCCTAGGAGCAGGTCCTCTTGCTCCCCATCTTCCTGCATGTTCCTCCACCTGTCTCCGGCCTCCCCTTACCTTCCTTCCTCTCCTTTGGGTCACATCCTCAATACCGCCTCCTACAGGAAGCCCTCCTGGTGCCCTCCTGTCTCTCACCACCCTCCATGGCCCTGTTGGTGTGAGGGTGCTGCACGCTGCAGTGGTTTCGGCGGAGAGTGGGGCTAGGCTCAGGCACTGGCGCGGCTCCAGGCCTGGCACCTTGCCTGGCACCTTTAACACTTGCAGATGCAAATAGGTCATTAATGAATTAAGAAGAAGAAATGCTAGGGGTTAAGAAACTGAAGAAAGGATTCCTTATTTCCAGTGAAAAATGTGCACCAAGGTAGGAGAAAGTGGCACCGAGCCAGCTGAGGTTCAAATACTTTTTTTCTCATTTCCTAGATATATAGATAGCCTCCAGCTGCCGAAGTTTTCCATCTCAGGTGACTATAATCTGGAAAACATCCTTCCCCAGCTGGGCATTAGGGACCTCTTCACCAAGAAGGCCAACCTGTCGGGGATCACAGGGGCCAAGAACCTCATGCTCTCCCAGGTGAGTCTTCAGACTTTGGGCGACCTGTGCTCCGTCCCTGAATTTGAGTGGGGAAGGCCAGATGGACGTTTGGGTAATCTTGAATCTGTGTAGATATGTCTGTTTCTCATCATGGATCCTCCTCCTTGGGATTCCTCCTAGCGTGGGAGAGCTGGGGTACAATTGGGGGCTGGTCGCCACCTCCCCTGTCACATCCTGTGACCCAGCAATCTGTCATGGGGAAGAATCAGACAGCGGTGGGCACTCTCCCATGCTCCCCTGTGTAGTGTTTGCATCACAAACAATGAAAGTCCTCCACCCTCAGTTTTTCATCTGTCAAATGGGGTGATGGTCCTCGCCTCCTATGCAGTGCCTGGCGGGGCAGGTAATGGTAACAGGTAATAGAAAAGGTTATGTGTATTGTGATGGAAAGAGACTCGGGGTTGAGAGAAGACCACTTGGGCCCTGGGCTACGTTACTAGAAGCAGAGTGGTCAGAGCAAAGGGGGTCGGCTGGGCTGCCCTCCGCTGTCCCCGGTACGTGTGCCCACGCCGAGTCTGCGCTGGGGTCTGCCTCCCGCCTCCCCAGGAGCAGGGCATGAGGCTGTGTGCCAGGAGCAGATCCGGGCAGTCCCGAAAGCCAAGCCATGCAAAGCCGTTGAGAGCCCCAAGGGTGTGTGAGCTGGGGCAGGAGCGCTGGCCCTGCCAGGGGGCGTCACCGCAGCTGTTTTGTGGTCGAGAGGCGGCCAGGAATGTGCTTGCAAGAAAAATGCCTTTGGTGCCCTTGCCCCGCCTCCAGACAGCAGTGGGTGTTTTGGGGGGCAACGCCGGCTCTGCACTCAGACAGAGAGGGACCCAGAGCAGGCCCCCCACTCTTTACCTCTACGGCTCTGGACAGGTCACACGCGCCGTCCGAGCCTCCATTTGAGCACCTGGCATCGCGGCTGTGCAAAACTAGCCGGCAGGGCTGTGCGGAGGAGCAAACACATTTCATAGCCTGGGACATGCCCACGGCGGATGCTGGATAGCTGTCAGTCCCCTAGCGGCACACGGGCAGGCTGCTGCCCCCTCCCACTCCTGTCTGAGCACCGCTGTGCTGTCCCCGCAGGTGGTCCACAAGGCCGCACTGGATGTAGCTGAGGAGGGCACGGAAGCAGCTGCTGCCACAGGAGTCAAAATTATACCCTTGTCTGAAAGCATGGACCCGATGTTCACTCTGAAATTCAACCATCCCTTTCTGGTGATCATCCAAGACAAGGCATCGCAACGCCTCCTCTTTATGGGCAAAGTCACAGAGTTGAAGTAAGCCTACAGCTCCCCTCCAAGCAGCGCGGGTCCGCTAAGGAGCCGGGAACAGAAGCCGGGCGCTGGGTGTCTGGGCACAGCCTGGCTCTGTCTGCTCATCCTTGGGAAGGTGCCAGTGACGGCCCGAGTGGCTCCCACAGGCACAGGGGGCCTCCTGACAGCAATAAACCATCTTCCTTGTACTGGACACTTTCCTTGTGCCTTTCTGTGCAGACTGCCTGACTCTGTGTCCCCGAGAATGCCTGTGCCCCAAAGCCAAGCCCCCTGACTCCCATGTAGGCTCAGTCCCACTGCAGGTTCTCTGCCCCTCTGTCTTCAGCTGTAGCAGCCTGGCCAGGACTCCCTAAGCTTCCAGCCAAGCTCACTCGGACCCCAGGCCCAAGACTGGAGGGGACCCTGCTATCCTAAGGCTGATTCCTGCCTCCAGGGGAGACCAGAGCTCGGGTCCAGTTTTCCTCTTTCCCTCCCCCAGGGCCCAGGCTCTGCCCACCTGGTGAGTCTCACAGAGGCTCCAGCCCCTGACCACACCTGGCTCAGCCCCTGGACCCCTCACTCCTGCAGCTGAGCAAGGCTTTATGCTGGAATCTCTCCTTTCCGCCCCCAAACCCAGAAATATGTGGGGAGTAGCCACTTTTTGGGTTCTCAGACTGAGCCCCTCAACTGCCTCACCAGGTCCTAGTGCTCACCCTGATGGACAATCTCCCTGGGTAACCAGAACACAGGGCTGAATACCCACGAGCATCAAATACATGGAGGCACCGAGCGCAGCCCTGTAGCCATTCACATACCCGATGCCATCAGAGACCTGGTGATCTCTAGGGATGAGAATGACAATGATAGGGTTGGCAACTGAATAGTTGACATCTTTATGCCAGACAGTCTGCTAAGATCTCTCCTTGAAATAACTCATTTAATCCCTGTGATGACCCCATGAGATAGATGCTATCAGTGGTCTCATTTTGTAGATGAGGAAACTAAAGCTCAGAGAGGCTTAGCAATTTTCCCAAGGCCACAGAGGTAGTAATTATTGTCTACAGAAGTTATCCCAACCCATCTCGAGAAAGGAAGGAAGGAAGGAAGGAAGGAAGGAAGGAAGGAAGGAAGGAAGGAAGGAAGGAAGGAAGGAAGGAAGGAAGGAAGGAAGGAAGGAAGGAAGGAAGGAAGGAAGGAAGGTATTCGTTGGGCTAAACCACAATCTTGTGATCTGGATCACAAAGTTTGAGAAAACCATAGTCATCTAAGAGAACAACATGAACAAGACCATGAACAGGACCATGTAAACCATGTTAGGGATCTTAGAGTCTATTCAAAGGGTGGTGAGTAACAGTGCAATAGTATAAACAGGGAAGTGCATTGATTAGGTTATCCTTTAGAAAGGTCACCCTGGCTGAGGAGGGGAGGATGGAAGGGGGTGAATTGCAGGTTTGGTGGGAAGAAGAGAAGAGGAATGACGAGGCATTTTCACCTCAGGAACTGGGCAAGGACGCAGAGGAAAGGGAGCTGATCAGAGATATCTACCAGGTAGAACTGAGAAGACTTCATGGTCAATTGTGTGAGGGACAGGAAGGAATGGAGGATGACACCCAGGGTCCCGGGAGCTTGGGAAAGTGAAATTCACACGCTATTCTCTGAGCTAAGGATTACAGAATGAACAGCATTTTGTGCAGGAAGAAGGTGAGTTCTGGTTTGGACCTGTGGAGTCTGAGATGCCCGTAGGCCGTCTGAGAAGAGCAGTCTACGAATAATGGGTCTACGGAGCTGTCATCCGATGGGGAAGTTTGGACTGGAGGGACGGATTTCTGGATGTCTTCTTCTTGTCCAAAAGGCGAAGAAGCTCTGTCCGACGGGTCCCACCGTCTCCTGTGCTGCAGAAAGAGACGTTGTCTTCTGCGGATCCTTCATGCCGGGGCAAATAACCCAGAAGTCTGGGGATGGGGACAAAAGGACACCTCAGGAAACTTCTAGCAGGCACTATCAAGGGTCCTTTGGGGGCTGGAGACCACAGTGCCACCTACCTGTGCAGGAGTGCGGTTTTCAGTATACTCAGCAACCCCCACATACACAAAAAGGAGGCAGACTGCAAGCGGCCCCCGGAGTCGAAGTTTCCCCTGGCTACAAGATGGAGGGACCATGAATGGCTGACACATGAGTAAAAAGGAACATATTTGAAAGTGCTGCCCAGAGACCCATTCAAATGATGGGATTCTTATCTTCCAGGCTGGGCCATCAGGAGCCATAACAGGAGCTGACAGGTGCAAGCAGTGACCAGAAATGAGGCAGTACTTTGAGGCTGGAGACATGAGAGGGTTCTGATATTGCTAAAAGGGTTCCGCTTGCTCCACATGCGTTTTATGCAGATTTTCCAGTGGGGAAGTGAAAGAGAAAAGTGACCACAGATTCCATGCGGGTGGTTGGCGTCTCTCCTCCCTCATGGCAGAGCCCTTGCTCCTCCACACAGCTCTGCATGGGGACTTAGGAGTGAGGGGACCCTCAGAGCTCAGTCCAGATCTTGGTTTGACACTTTACAGCTACATAACTTTGGCCAACTTAGCTGACATCGCTGTCACTGCCTCTGCACTTGAGTGATCCCAGAGCACCATCAGATAGATTACTGCTCTTGCACTAATAATGACAATGTATGTCAGAGACCTGGCTGGGGTCCATGATCCCACTCCACCCTCCACCCCCGTCTGCTACACCAGAGATGTGTTGGGACATCTAACTTCATGATGCCCTGTTGTTCCCACACGAGCAGCATCAGTCTGTGACTAATGAGACCAGAGAGGGCACGGAAGCAGCTGCCACCACAGAATCCAGATTCACTTCTTTGCAGCGACAACCCCACTGATCATGGCATGTGTCAACGGGCCCTTCTTGGTGGCTATTCTCTCCTGAGACACTCAGAGCATCCTTTTTCTGGGCAAAATTGTTGACTCAATAAGAAATGAAACCCAAACCACAGTTTGCAAAGCAAACTGAACTAAAGTGTGCAAAAGAGATAAACTGTAACCGACTACGGCTTGCAACGTGCACAAGTTAAGTCCAGAGTGTATTAACTGCAGCATGTTCAGACCTGTGCGCTCCAAGATAAGGTCTCAGCCAACTATTCTAACAGTAACTCCACACAGATGCATGGGTTCCAAAGAAAGATCACTGACTACTCACCTAGTTTACAAACCCTGACCATGCTTTCAACAGCTAGAACGATGGAGACACGGCTCCCATTCAGCTGAGACTCCAACCACAGAAAGAGAACAACCTTCCCTACACAGACCCACAAGCAACCAGCGCCTTAAGACAGCAAGGCCTCCTGTGAGGAGGGGACTACGTGGCTAGCGCTCACTCCAGCGCAGGCTTCGGTAACTAGAAGAATAGGTGAGTGGCAGCAGGCAGGTGAGATGTGCTCCTTATTGTTGGGGGGATACAGCAGGGATGAAAAGCATGGCCGAGAACATGGCGAGCGCTTATACATGGCTCTGACCAATAGTGGCAACATGCCATGGGACAGCATGATGGCATGGGTTCACATAGGAGGTAGCACCTTGGTTACATGACTGTGCTGACTCATGCCTCCCCAGAAGGCCGGCTATCTGGAGGCCGGGACAGATAAAACACTGTGGCAGTCATCATAGTTTGGCCTGGGAACCCTGTTGCCTATGCAAATGCATTTTCCCTTGCAGATGTTCTGCCTGTGGAACTTTCAGCACTTGTCCCGGCTCCGCCCAGAGTGGAGTCCTATGGGACTGAATGAGTGATGAACATCTGACAACTGCCAGGGGGTGAGGAGAAGAGGGGGAAGGTTGGGAAAAGGAGCAGAGGGTATAGCAGGATCAGAGGTCCTGGGGCAGGGAGAATGCAGGAGGACAAGTCCCAGATGGCCTTGGCTCATCCCGCTCTCCTTCCTCCCACTCTGAGTTCTCAGGACAGCTCAACCTGGGCTCAGTCCCTGTCCTTCCTAAACAGGATGTCCCTCAGCGCCTGCATTCAGTGATCCCAGGAGCTCCCGGGATATACAGCCCAGGGTGGAATGCCTTCCAGGTCCCTCAGCTGCAATGCGAAGTGGGACACATGCAGACAGGACGCCATCCACCCCGGGCAGCTGGCCTGGGCATTGGGGGACCGGGTCACCACGGATCCCAGGCCCCGTTGATTGTTGCTGCCTGTCAGTGAGTAACAAGGTTGGTTTGCCTGACCTGTGCAAGTGCTCTGCTCACCAGCCTCCTACTCTGGCAGCCGGGTGTGTGTGAAACCTCCTGCCAGTTCTGGGAGACGAAGCAGAAATTAACAAGGTGTTTCCAGTCCTCCCCAGGAGTGACGAAGGTGATGGTGTCAGAGAGGTCTTTGGAGTCCTCCCCTGGGCCTGGTGACCAGTGCACAGTGCTCAGCTTCACAGAGGGAAGAAAGAGAAGATTCCAATCAGGAAGGGACTGCCCTGCATTTCAATTAGGGCAGGATGGAGACTAGAGGTGGGATGGGAACAACGAAATTTACCCAAACTCCAAATCTCTGGGGGCAGGGGCTGGGCCAGTAGCTATGCCATGAGTCTGAACTAAAAGTGTAGGGATGTTTATTCCCTTTTCAGGACTCCACTTATATCCGATCCCTTCACAGTAAAGCTGCTTTAGGAGGTTTTCCTGGGGTCAGACAACTAGGCCCACTGGCCAAATCCATCCTGCAGAAGATTTTTACATGTATCACAAGCTAAGAATGGCTTTGTGCATTTTACAGAGATTGTGAAGAAGAAGGAGAAGGAGCAGGGAGAAGAGGAGACAGAGACCACACGTGGTCATCAAAGTCTAAAGTATCTCCTAGCTGGTACTTTACCAAAAAAATTTGCAGACCGTTGGATTGTAGGCCCACTCCCTTCCATTAAGGGCACTGCAGAGACAAGGCCACCTGGACAGCAGGGGCATCATTTGTTTTGGTCACTGCTGGAAGCTCAGTGCCTGGGATCACGCCTGGCTCATGAAATCTCTCTGTAAATATTAGTGCAATAAAGGAAGAAATAAATGCATGCATGATGTATAGGAAAGCACGGTAATGTCTAACATCCATGTGCAGGAGGGATCAAAATATTTTACTATCCACTGTACTTGCTTGCTCTGGAAGATCAGCAGACTCTGCCTGGGACAGGCCCTTGGCGTGTTCTGGGGGAGCCTGGGAGGGAGCCACCGTGTGCAGGAGCAGGCAGTCTCAGCCCAGGAGCTGGGGGCAGCAGGAAATCCAAAGGAAGACACCTCGTCCCGGGGAGAGATTTGCTCTCCTGCCTGGCCTCCAAAGCAGCGCTTCTCAGGCCTGCGGGTACACAGATCCCCTGGCGATATTCGTAGGGTGCAGATTCTGAACCAGTGGGCCTGGGCTGGGTCCCAAGAACCTGCCTCTCCAACGAGGTCCCCTGCGCTGTGGCTGAGGCTGCTGGTCCAGAGCCACACTTTGAGTATAGCGAGGATGTCACAGCTCCCTTCCTCATGGACAGAGGCATCTCTTCAGACCCTGGCACGCTCCTAATTTCCTTTTTGCTGTCCTTCATGGGGCTCAGGTATATAGTAGGGGTACCTTGGATTCTGTGAGAGAATATTCTCAAGGGATCGTGACGTGGGAGGCAAACAGACTCCAGCAGTCCTGCAGCCCAGCAGCTAGGAGGCGGGTGGCAACTGGGGATGAATCCAAAGAGAAGGAGCATGGGCCTGGCAGAGTGCTACCTGCTACTAGCTTTGCTTTGCTCTTCTGTGTCATAACTCCCTGTGGGCTCATCAGGCCCTAGGGTTCACTATGACAGGAGCCATCGTTGTATCAATACTGCTTGCAGAAGCGAAGGAAGGGCCAGTACCAGCGCCTGGGGTGAAGAAGACAAAGGAAGACTCTAGGAGCCCAGAGAAGAGACTGGGAGATGGTCTGGGTGGGGTGCATATGGCCTGGCAGCATCAGTCTGCAGCTCCAGGTGACAAGTGGCACCTGGGACTTGTCCTTCCCCCACAGGCACTGTCCGCAGTACTTGCAGAGGATGTGGAATTATCTGCCTCACATTAGGCTAGAGGTTCAGACTAAGTCAGGTCCATTGTAAAGGAAATGATGAAGCCAGGCACGTGACAGGCGCCTCTAATCCCAGCTACTTGGGAGGATGGCACGAGGCCAGAAGTTGGAGTCTGCAGTGAGCTGTGATTGCACCACTGCACCCCAGCCTGGGTGACAGACTGAGACTTTGTCTCTTGAAGGAAAAGAAAAGGATGGCTCTCCTAAGGCTGGAAATCTTGAGAACACTCAGGGAACACACTGGGGCAAGTGGATCAGTCATCCCCAGCGTCCCTTCCCTTCCTCTCTCTCATGGTAACAGAACCCCAGATTTATAGCTGGGAGGTGACGACTCAATGCAGAATCTGGACTGCCTTGCACAGCCTCCCTTGCAATTGGCATGACCATGGGACCAAAGTCCGGCCAGTGGAATGCAAGTGAGAATGACACTGGCAACGTTCAGGACATTCCTTTCAAAGGAAAAGGCAAGCCCTGCCCTTCCCCTGTGAGCCATCTAAGGCCAGGCAAACACACACCTACAGATGGCACAGTGACAGGACGGAAGGAGCCTGGTTCCTGGCACTGCTGCCTCACGCTGGAATTGCATGAGAGAGACATAAGCTTCCATCGTGTTTTAACCACCACTTCTTTGGGATTCTGTGTAACTTAAAAATATATATTCAATTCTGAGAATACTTGGAGCCTGAAGGGACATAAGTCATCATTTAAGGAAGGATGGGACCAAATTCTTACTGGTCATCTCAGTGCTTTACAGTTGGCCAATATTTATTAAGGACTCCAAGGAAGCGGCACCAGTCAAAACAGGAGAACAAAAATCCTACTCTGGTAGAGCTAACATTTAGTATTGTCTCACTTAGTCTTTATAACTATGCTGTCATGGAAATGTTGTGGTTTGTTTGTTTGTTTTTGTTTGTTTGTTGAGAAAGGGTCTCACTCTGCCACCCAGGCTAGAGTGCAGAAGTATCATCATAGCCTCTAGCAACCTCCAACTCCTGGGCTCAAGTGATCCTCCTGCCTCAGCCCCCTGAGTAGCTGGGACTACAGGCATGCGCCACCATGCCTGGCTAGATTGTTTCTTAGTTTTTTTGTAGAAATAGGGTGTTGCTTTGTTGCCCAGGCTGGTCTCGAACTCCAGGCCTCAAGCAATCCTTCTGCCTGCCCCTCCAAAAGTGCTGGGATCACAGACGTGAACCACCATTCCTCGCCAGCAAACTGTTCTCTGCATCTGAGGCATGAGGACCTTAAGGTTTAGGGATTTCCGTGATTCGCATGAGGTGAGCAGAGCGTGCAGCATTCCTGTCAGTTTTACCTCACGCCACAGCTAGAACCTCCCGGGAGTCCTGCGGTTTCCAAATCTTGCTCTGCACAGAGGTCTGTCAGGGACTGTCATGGATGGGGTGCTGTAACCACGGGGAATTAAGGGAAAGTTCTTCCCATGAACAAAGAAAGGCCGGGGTTAGTAAGAGAGGGGCGTGAGGAGACCTGAGGTCGGTGAGGGGCGGCAGCCTTCAGGGAGAACGAATGGTCGAGGCCCCATGGACAAAGGCCAAGTCAGAGGAGGTCCCCGAACAGAAATGGGGACCAGGGTCCCATACCACTGTGTCCCCCAAACCTGTCCCTCCCCTTCTCTAGAGAGAACTCTGGGAAGGATTGGGGTTCCTGCTACCAACCCTGAATCTCTAGGAACTGGGGAAATTCTCTCTGGAATGTAGCTCGAAATGCAAATTGAGCTACAGGAAAATAAAGGTCCCGTATGTTTTAAATATATCTGAGTTTGTGTGTGGAGATTCCTGTCACACCCACTCACACACAGACATCAATAGAAGGGACTGAGAAATGCAATAAAACGCTAGCTGGGGCCCTCTGTGAGTCTCTGTTTTCCAATGTCCTTCTCTATATTTTCTGGGTTTTCCCATATTTCCCAATGAGTATTCAATAAAGAGAAAGAAAAACTAACATGACAAAGTGTGTTTTGTTTTATTTCTTCGGAAAAGAATTTGAGCTATTTCTGTAACCAGGTTGTTGGAGTAGATGTAATTAATCCACATTACCAGAAATTATCATCTGGCCCTTTCCAGGCTGAGAACAAACCACTTAGTTGTCCTGGTGGAGTTTCCCAAGCAGGGGGAGGAGTCCTTCGCGGGGATAAATAGGCATCAGCCCTCGTGGACAGCCCGTGGACTCGAGGCGGCCGCTCTGCGATCCACCAGCTACAGCCGCTGTCTGAGGCAGGTAACCCGTGACGCTTCACCCAGAGACAAAGGGACCTGTTTTCCCAGGATAGTTCTAGGCTGTGTGGGGCAGGACGGGGCCAGGAGGAGGTGCGCTCAGAGCTCTGGGCTGGCAGTCAGGGGCTGTCCTGGGTTGCCCTGGATTCCACAGGCACTGCCACAATGGTGCCTCCTAAGGGAGTCCTGTCTCTATGTCTGAGTTTGCGTTCTTGCAAATGGTGGGGGGCGGGGGTGCCATGGGGGCCGCTAGGGTCATTTCTGCCTCTGACACCTTTGGATTCTGGTTCAACTCAGCTGTGTCTCCAACCCTCAGGGGGAAGAGGTGCTGTCCCCTGGCCTGGCTCGGGGCACCGCTCTCAGACCACGCTGCCGATGACATTACTGCGGTGGTCCCTCTGAGCAGAGGCAGCGGGGCCCACTGTGAGTTTGGGTCTAAACAGGGCTGCCTGGGGGGCAGCTCCCTTCCCCAGCAAGGCACCTGGCCCAGCAGACAGACAGGCTGCGCCTTTGCCCAGCTACTGCAAAGACAGATAGATGGCTCAGAGACAGAGGCAGTCCTGCAACTGGCCCAGACAGAACGGACAAGCCTTTTCCCCTGGATATGATTTTGGAGGAAAATATTGTTCAATGCCTTCCCAAGGAAATAGTTGCATCATCCTGAGAATAAACAAATAGTTGAGGTAACCAGGCTGCCTGTGCCCTGGGCTGTTTGAAGCCTTTGCATGGTGCTCCTCCTCCCCTCTATCCTCTTCTCCCCCTGTCCCCTCCCCCTCCTGTCCTCCCCCCCCACCTCATCCACTCTCCTCCCCCTGGCCCACCTGTCCTGTCCTGTCCTGTCCTGTCCTCTTGTGTCCTCTCCCTCTTTCTTCCCCTCTTTTCCCTTCTTCTCTCACCCTCTCTTCTCCCCAACACCCAAACTGTCCCTTTTCTCTGAATCCTGGGACTGAGGGGCACAGACAGAGCAGGAATCACCCTGTGTGCCTCCCAGACCCCCTGAGGTGGCTTGAGCCCTTCCTCTTGCCAGGGTGGAAAGGCTAGTAGGTGCCCATGGCGAGGGTGGAGAAAGATTTCTCACAGAGAAATTAAGATATAGGAGCAAGAAAAGTTTATCTTCTAAGAAGGATAGAGAGAAGGGGAGAGTGAAAGAGAGAGAGAGATAGAGGGATCAAGAGACAGAGAGCAGGGCACAGCGGGGCATTCCAAAGGAACAGAAGGGAGATAGCAGCAGCAGGGCCAAGTGGCTGGCTGATTTTAATGGGGACAAAGAGAATAAACAGCATTGCTGTCAGTTGGTAACAAAAGGGGCAGCAGATAGATAACAGAAACTGCAAGGATTCCAAAGTCCAAGACTTGGTTTCCTGGCGTCTTTGGAGAAGGGGTTATCACAGGACATGTGGTTGAGCCTGTAGCTCCTTATCATGCTGTTTACTCTGGAAGTCTGTGAAAGCAAATTCTCAAAAACAAAAACAAAAAAACATTTGAAAGAGAGAGATTTACAAGTCTTTTCCATCCCTTGGGCTCTTTTCAGAAGTTGTGCAAAACAGAACTCCTGCGGGGCGGTTAGTGAGAGAACTGGTCGGACTGATCTTTATCCATCACTGGGGAAACAGTGGGAATAGTTACTGTCCTGCTGTTGTTACACAGCTGACCGTGCACTCTGGCTTGTGGTTTCAGGCACAGGAGGGGGGGGGAGGGTGGGAGGAGGTGACCCTCTGGAACACCCCCTAGGAGCCAGGCACCTTCATCACTTACCTCACCTGAGCCACTCACCCTGTCCTGTTGAGATGGGAACTGAGGCTCAGAGAGGTACTGTCACCTGATTGGCACCACACTGTGATCATGTGTGGCCAAAATGAAATCCCAGTCCAGGTCTCAGAGACTCTGAAGCTCACTCTGCCTTCTCCCCACCACGGGGACTTTCCAGGCTCACTGTGGAAGGGAAGACCCGCCCCCCATGTTCAGGGCCATCTAAGCTCCAGGCACTGTACCAGCCGCCTCTGTGCCCCCTCAGTTAACCCTCACTGGGACCAGGCCTCACATGGCCACACCTGTCATCTGGAGGCTGGGACAGGTGCTCTGTCCTCTGACAAAGGCCAGGACTCCTTCCCTGGGTTCTACTTCAGGAGAAGGGGCGTAGGGGAAGAGGAGGCCTGTTTTCTATCCCCCCTGACGAAGGTCTGCTCACCACTTGGGAGCAGAGGAAGAGGAGTAGTAGAAGGAGCAGGAGGAGGAGGAGGAGTGGGAGGAGGACAAGTTCTGGTTGGACACAACCTCATCCCCGTCATCAGCTTCCAGCCCTAGGAGCCAGGCAAACCTGGGGGCCCCCCTGGTTCTTCCACTTGTTCACTGTGAGCCCTTGAGCAAGCCCCTTCGCCTCTCTGTGCCCAGTTCCCCCAGTGTGAAAAAAGGCAACAATTACAGTAGGTACCTCAAGGGGGAAGCGAGCAGGAACGTAATCCTGTGTGCTGGGTGCCAGGGAAGCAGCTGCCCGGAGGGGCCCACAGAGCTGGCGAGAGCAGCGCACAGGGACCAACGCAGGCCGGTGGGAGGCACGGAGGGGGCTGGCACCAGCTGGCCCTGTGACACTTAACGGTTCTTGTCTTTTCAGAGTGGAGAGTGCAGAAAATGTTACCCCTCCTGGCTCTGGGGCTCTTGGTGGCCGGGGTCTGCCCTGCTGTCCTCTGCCACCCGGGCGACACCCTTGACCAGGAAAGTGAGACCCTGTGGGACCACGACAATGGGACGAGAGTGGACAATGTCAGACTAGCGTCCAGCAACACAGACTTTGCCTTCAGCCTC
>VSMD01127079.1:0-16483 GCA_008750895.1 Mirza zaza
TTTGCTCTTTTCTCTTGTTTCTCTGCTGTATTTCTGTGACTGATTTATTTAATTGGAGGGTGTTATCTTCAATCTCTGAGATTCTTTCTTCTGTTTGGTCTACCCTGTTCTTGAGCCTTTCCACTGTATTTTGTAGTTCCCTGACCTGATTCTTCATTTCCAGGAGTTCGGTTAAACTTTTCTTCATTGTGTCTATTTCTTTAGTGAACTTTTTTTCTAGATCCTGGAGGCTTTTTGTGGTTTCTTTATGCTGGTTATTGAGTTGTTCTTGCAGGTCAGTGAGTGTTCTTATGATCCACATACGAAATTCCTCTTCTGTCATTTTGGTTGCCTGATTTTGGTTGGTGTCCGTTTCTAGGGGGCTGGGGCTCCTCTTTGGTGGTGTGCTTTCTGATTGGTTCTTCATATTTCCTGAGTTCCTTTGCTGATTTCTTCCCATGTCGATCAGTTGTTTCTTTTCTTTAGGTTTTTGTTTGGGTATTCACACGCCTTGTTTAGTTTCTGAGCCGGTAGATGGTGTCTGTGGGTGAGATTCGACCACTCCCTGTATAATGAGTCAGTAGGTGTTGTGAAAATGGTGTGCAGGATGTCCTCCCGGTCAGTAGGTGGTGCTTGCTTGGAGGAACAGGCTACACTGTTGTTTTTGTGTCCTGTTATCACCTCTTGTACCTGTAGAGAGGCACTCTAGTGCCTCAGGTGGTGGGTGGGGCCCTGGGACTTCCAGGTGTTTCCTTTTCTCCCCTTCAGTGAGGGCTGGTCTAGGAGAGAGTCTGGGCGGAGCTGAGTTGGGTAAGCCCGCCCTCAGGCACCACCAATGTCGTCAGCAGGGGTCAAAGTTCTGTTCTCTGCTTCCAGGCAAAGCTGACAGGGAGGGGCTGGAATGGCCCCGCTCAGTCAGAGAGTCTGCGTGTGGGGGTGGGGCTGTCCGAGACCCGCAGTCTGGAGCGGGCCTGGCCTCTCTCCACCGTCCCCAACTCTGCGGCTACTCCTGGGCCTCTGTCAGCAGGCCAGACCACACGCCACCAGGCCTCCCCTGGCTGTGATGCCGGTGGGGAGGTTCCCTGGGCAGGAACGCCACCTGGGCTGGGCGCACGGCCTCCCTTTGGGGGGAGGGTTGCACTCTAGGACTCTGATCTGCCCCTGAAGGCACACACACCTCAGCAGGCTGTTCACGTATATCCCTTCTGTGCCCCGGGCAATGCGAGGCCTCGGTGCACGGGATGTGGTCTGCAGGTCTGACCTCTGGGTCCCAGAGTTCAAAGTTTGTCCCCACCAGGGAGACGAGTGCCTGTCCCAATTCACCCACAGGGAGCCCAAGCTGAGTCTATGTCTCTCAACCTCAGGCTCTGCCCGGTTCTCCTGGGATCACCGTGCCAGCAGCACCTGGGAGGGCTGGCGGGCAGAGAGCTCACAGTCTGAGTTCCCCTTATTCAGCTGTAGGGCCCCAAAAGGGAAGGTCCCGTTCCCTGGAGGTGCCTCCGGCTGGTGGCTATATTGTCTCTCTGTCTCTCTGGGTAGCCGCGGGTGGGGTCGGGGGAAGGGAGGAGGAGGCAATATGGCGTCTGCCATGCGGCTCGGGTCTGTGCACACGGAGGTGCCCTGAGGGAGTTGGGAGCCTGGTGCCACGTCCGCTACTGGCTTACCGCTCACTGGCGGCGGTTGTCGCTGGGCTGGTGTCCGCAGGTCCCTCCGCTTGCTGGGGAGCCCACCAGCAGTCCGGGATGCAGGGGAGGGGAAACGGCAGATCCACCTCCCCTTCCCGCTGGTCTCCAGGCTGCTCTGGCAGTCCCAGCTTCCAGTTCTCCTCCGCGACCTCCTCCTGTGGAGTCTCCCGTGGTCTCAGGTACTCCTCCTGCCGACCCTCGTCCGATGTAGGCTCGTCTTCTTGCTTCTTTCTTCTAATTTCTGCTAGAATCTGTCTTTTCTTCAGAGACACTCTGTCTGGCGGTGTTTCTCATCCGCCATGTTCTCTATTTCTCCGGTATTGTTTATTGTAACTGTGGGCAGGACAAGTCAGGATGCTGTGCAATCTTTTCTTCATATTCAAAAAGTAATCACTACTGCTTAATAATTTTTAAAGCTGGGTGATTTGTACTTGGCAGTTTGTTGTACTATTCCTTCTACCATTTTTGTGTATGACGAAAATTTCCATAATAAAAAGTGTAGGTATGCGTCACTATGGTAATAGACTTGATTTATGTTCTACATCTACCAAGACAAAATTGCATTTAAAGTATATCAGAACCCTGAAACTTAGATGTGAAAATTCTATGTGTTTGTATGAACTTTTTATTTTAGAGTAGGAAACATGGCAGTTAGGTCAAACAAAACATAGAAAGATAGGCTTAAAAATTTGAATGGATTTTGAGAAAAGGCTACTTTAGCCTTTGGGAGTCTTGTTTTTGTAAACATTTCATTTTTTGTGGGATGCAAATCATGTGTTGTAATCACCTGATTTAGCTGTGGTATAACTAAGTCTGGACGGTTTCAGGGACGCTCTGTTTTTAAAATTCCCCACCACCAATCATGATTATGGTTACATGAGATACGTGTCTTGAAGAAAGAAATCTGTGTCCCAGAGCTCTGGAGTTATTGAAACCATATACTTTGTAAACTCATCTTTGTTCCATTTGAGCTGTAATGTTATGTCACATGGGTAAGGAACTGGCAGGTCAGGCCCGCTCCCATCCTGCCACAGTGTAGAATAAGCCTTATAAAGTCAATCAAATTCCTTCTGCTTGCTTTACAAAAAGCTCAAAGATAAATATTCTAGCACGTTTTTCTTTTTAAAGTGGAGATAATCATGCTGTGCTATTTTATAAGAAAAAATTTAATAACAAAACATTTGGGAAAGAGTTATAGTTAGCCCTTGAAAACTGTTTGTTTTTTTTTTTTCGAGACAGAGTCTCACTCTGTTTCCTGGGCTAGAGTGCCATGGTGTCAGCCTAGCTCACAGCAACCTCAAACTCCTGGGCTCAAGTGATCCTCCTGCCTCAGCCTCCAGAGTAGCTGAGACTACAGGCATGTGCCACCATGCCTGGCTAAATATATATATATTTATGTATATATTAATATTTATATATATTTAAATATATATTTATATATAAATATGTGTGTGTGTGTATATATATATATATATATATAGTTAGTTGTCTAGCTAATTTCTTTCTATTTTTAGTAGAGTCGGGGTCTCACTCTTCCTTAAGCTGGTCTCGAACTCCCGAGCTCAAATGATCTGCCTGCCTCGGCCTCCCAGAGTGCTAGGATTACAGGTGCGAGCCACCACACCTGGCCTTGAAAACTCTTATGGTACAAAATGTAGCATTATTATATTTTTACAAACATAAAACAGATTTTTAATATGCTCAAGGAGCTGTCAAGGTAAAAGTTATCAATTATGGAGTATTAAGTTCAGAGCAGCCAGATATACTTGAATTTGCATAATAAATATTCATTCTTTGGGAAAGAAGATGTCACAAAACATTTTCTTCCCACTGAGTAGGAAGTGTACGTTCATAAACCCTTCCTCTTTGTATGTTATCCTTATTATATGATAATGTAATTTTGGCCTAGACTTTGTAGTCCAGCACTTCTTTATTATATCAATATAGAATTCTATTTGTATATCTGTTTGGCTTCATCTGGGTTTATGAAGCAGCTTTTCACCTGTTAACATCATTTCTATAACATGTACCTTCTTTCCTTCATTCTTTCATCATACATCTAGTGATCACCGATTACAGTTGGTTTTTATTTGTGGTAGTTAATGTTCTACAAAGTTGCCACAAACACTGAATTAGAGAATACTGAATCATTTCTCCTAGGGAAAATACAGGGTTAGGTTCCTTTGAGTCTCTGGCCACAACATTTTTGTCAACCAACCTATGCATAATCTTGTTTTATATGTGTTTCTGTTTAATGATACCTTATTTACTATCTAGTTGATTAACATTGAACTTACTGCCAGCAGTGCTATAACTTGTGCCTGAACAAAGCTCATTTAACACGTTTTTTTTCTCTAAATAACATCACAGCCTTTTTCCACTTAGAAACAGTGGACAACATTTCAGCACCATACTTGGGGCCATTTTAAATAGTGAAACCACCAACAAAAAGCACAAAAATGTGAAAAACATGGCAATAAATAAATTGCAAAACAGACAATTGTAAATGATATGGGAGCTGAAATGAGAAAGCAGTGCAAAGCCTTGTTTTAACCTCAGCTGGGAACATGCACATTGGGCAACTCAAAGTTTTCACTGCTTTGTGCATGCACATGCCCACAAAAGTGCCCTAAATATTGATTTGGGGTGACAAATTGTAGTGAATTATCAAATAGGGAATCTGTGAATAATGAGGATTGACTATATTAACAGTTACTCTGCTAAATTCTGGGAACTCAAAGATGAACAAGACTTAATTCTTATGCTCAAGTACTTCAAAATCCATCTCAGGGGAGGGATGTGACTATAACTAAATATAATACAGTGTGATAACCACTGTAATTGAGCCAGAAAAAAGATGTTATAAGAGTTTTCAGGTAAAAAGCACTTAACTCTGTTAGCACCCTTTTTTTTTTTGAGACAGAGTCTTGCTCTGTTGCTGGGGCTAGAACGCTGTGGCATTAGCCTCGCTCACAGCAAACTCCAACTCCTGGGCTCAAGCAATCCTCCTGTCTCAGCCTCCCCAGTAGCTGGGACCACAGGTAGTGCGCACTACCACACCTAGCTAATTTTTTCTATTTTTAGTTTCCTGGATAATTTTTTTTTTCTATTTTTAGTAGAGATGGGGTCTCACTCTTGTTCAGCCTACTCTCAAACTCCTGAGCTCAAGCGATTCTCCTGCCTCGGCCTCCCAGAATGCTAGGTTTACAGGTGTGAGTCACTGTGCCTAGCCACCTAGGGCCTATTGTAGGATGGTGAGAAGGCCAATCAACTTTGAAGTCAGGCCGAGGTACCCATTGGCCCTGCCCCGTAACAGCTGTGTGGCTACATCTAAACCTTTTATTTAAATTTTCAATTCTCAAGTCTACTCACTGGACACGTGCGGATGGTAACACCTATGTTTCAGAATGACTATGATGAAAGCATCTAATACTGTGTTTGGAAGAGAGCAGGTACCTAGTTATGTACTTAAGGTAGGAGCAGTAAGGGGTAGCTGTATAAGGGAGGTGACATTTGAGCTTTGCCTTGAAGCATGAGAAAGATGCCCACTGCCGCTGGGAGGCAGAGCCTTGGGCTTGTAAGTCCTTTGCAGTTTTGCACTTTGTATGCCCCCATCTAATCAAGGTAGGTGCTAGGAACATAATAGTTACTCAGTTAAAAAATGTTGACAGTTTGGTTGGTTGAATGAGTAAAAGGTGAAGAATCCCTTTTGGATCTCTTTGGTAACCACTTCTTTTCTATGCTACCCATTTTCATAAGAACACATATTCTTGGCACATTATATATCAATCTTTGGACATTTAGTCTGCAGTAATTGAACAAAAGTATGTACTTTAGCTAGGAGTTGTATTCTCCTAAATTCATTTTGAGTAAGAATGTAGCTGAAGAATGGAAGATGTGATTAAAAAAAAAAGAAAAGAGAAAAGGAAGTAAAAGGATAAAATGTACGTGTCTGAGAGAGAGAGAAGGAGAGAGAGAAAATGCTTAAGGGAGAGAGATGATATGTAAAAATATGGATAAATCTTAGCAATGTTATATTAAATGAAATAGTAATTTCTCCAAATTATGTGCAAACATAGTCTGGAGAAACGAGGCACCATAGCCAAGGGATCAAAGCTGATATCACATCCAAAGGGGCCTCTGGATGTGATTTAGTAAGAAGGACATAACATCATTTTTGTGGTATTTTTGCTCAAAATTCATAGTCTGAATCTAATCAAAAGGAAGCATCAGGAGAACCAGAACTGAGAGACATTAATAAAATACCCGCACTGACATGTTAAAATACCAGACATTCATAATGTTAATGTCATGAGGAGCAAAGAAAGGCCGAGGAAATGTTCCAGATTAAAGAAGGCTAAATAAGAATAAAGAGACACAACAACCAAACATAATACTTGATTCTTGACCAGACTATGTCCTTGAAAAAAACTGCTCTAAACAATCCTATTGAGACAATTGGCGAAACTTAAAAATGGACTATAGATAAGATACAAGCATGGGATCAATGTTAAATTTCCTCATTTGTGGCTATATAAGAGAATTTCCTTGTTCTTAGGAAAAACACAGGGATATATTAAGAAGTAAAGAGGCAAGATATATGTTTTCAAATGATTTGGAGAATAACATATATCATTATATATTAATATAGTAATCATATATGTTAAAATAGATAAAATATCAATTGTCTATTATATTTTAACATATTCTATTCTGAGAAAGCTATTAGAAGTTGTTTGTATTATGCTTGCAACTTTTCTGAGTTTGAACTTATTTCAAAATAAAAACTAAAAAATAATCTATAAAATAACACTAAAAGAAAAAGAGTACATACAGCACTATACCTTTCATAAACTGAAGCTAGAGTAGTTTTGACAGAATAGTTGGAGTGGTTAGAATTACACTGCATAAAATTAAAGGAGGCAGGATGTGGGGGCTTCTGCACAATGGCCACTTGGGGGGACATTGGGGGTGTGGGGTAGGCTACCAAATGGACTGCTGTGGGATATGGCCGAGAGCCTTGTTTTTGTCTCAATGGTTGTTAGATTTATGGAAGCTTACCACATTATTAAAAACAAATAATTAGAAAAATACATAAACTGATTAAGAGGGCCACGCATAGGATCTGGTGAGAGTGTCATGAAACACACAATGTGACTAATCTACTTGTTTTCATCTGAAGTAATCTAAAAATGATTAGAAAGAGAGGTAGTGAAAGAAAGAGAGGGCAGAGGGAAAGAGAGAAATTGAGAAATCAGGAAATAGCAAGAAAGTGAGGTGCTTTAGGTCTTTCGGAGGAAAAGAAACACTAAAATAACTTCTGCGACAATAAGCTGAAGAAACAAGTGGGGGAGAGACCAAGCACATTTTCAAAAGAAGATAAGAATGGGCTGGAAGAAGCTGAGAGAATGAGCAATGGGAAAGCTGAGGCAGAAAAAAGCCTAAATGGTATTTCTGAGCCGCAAGAGGAACACTCTGTCTCCACAGAAGAGTGTCAGCCAAAGGGCTGGATTCCAGGAAAGGGTGATGTGGTTAAATAACACACCAAGGTTTGGTCTAATGGAAGGCTGCCACTTAGCCGGCTCGCGTTTTCCAAAAACTTGGAGTATTGTGGTCACTTCTGGCTTCTTCAGTACTCTAGGCTATTAATCAGGAGGAACCGCTAGATTAACCCTTGGCCATAATCACCTATGATGAGGGCTTAAGTACAGACGCTTGTTGTGTGTAATTGAGGGGACTCCTCTGGGAGCTGCCATCTTGTTTCAGCCTTTCTGGTGCCCAGTGTGGGAATAATACATGCTGGGAGCATGCAAGGGAAACTGGCCTCATGCAAAGTGTGGATGCACTTATCAAGGAAACTTGTCACTCCTAGCAATTGTCCTGCAGCCTCTGGGTTCACAATGATGACTGACCAGTGAGAATATTAGAGTAGGAGACTAAGAGACAGGGCTGACACCGGATGGGGGCTTGCAGATTGGGTGCAAGTGTTAAAGTAAACAGTCATCAAGCAGAAGCTAACTAGATGGGCTGCTAGCCACAGGTAAGAACTGGCTTGTGAGCTCCAACTGGCTTGTGAGCTATCTTTGCCACCTTACATGAACTTTTGCTAATTACAATATCATTTACATTGTGGTTTTAAAATTTCTCCACCCTTGAAATCATTATGACAGTTGCAAGACAACCATATAAAGTAAGAAAATGGGAGAGAACCTAATTCTGAGAATTACCACACAAATTCTTAGTAAAAGCCAACCCTCATGGTCTTGAATATTCTTCTGCTCAACTAGTAAAACTACAAAAGATCTAAAGCTACATCCTCCCAGGGCATCTGCACTTTTCAAGCCTGCCCATCTTCTCTTCTGAGAGTGTACTTTTGCTTTCAATAAAAAGCTGTTGCTTGCTTGGCTTATGTGGGGCATCCTGAAATTCTTTTCCTGATGATCACCAAGAACTTGGAAAAACCTCCACTTGGAGGCCAGTAACAAGAATGAACGGCCTTGTCAGCAATAAAATTACCAGAATGCATTAGAAATAGTCAAGCCATCTGGAGCACGGCAGAGGTTCATTCAGTCCTTGCTCTGTTTTGCTCTATGGTCTTTGAGACAGCACCATCACAAACAAAACCAACCTAAGTAAGTGCCTCTGCTGGAGGGGAAAGGGAAGGGTTCACATTCACCTGGTGATTCACCCAGCCCTGGTGGAGAGGGGAAACAAGGCCTGTTGTGATCTGGCTCCTGCCTGCATGGCTAGCCTTTTCTGTGACTGCCTCTCACCTTAGATGTGCTCCTGTCCTGCTGAGCTAATTCCAGCTCCGTGAACAAACCTTGCTTTTCTCTCATTACCTCCTCTGTCTGGAGTGTCCTTATTTTCCCATCTTCTTCCACCTGCGAATGAATACCTTTTACAAAAAATTTAAATAAACACTCTGCTCTAGTGGTACTTATCCTATAAGAGCTTCCCTGATATCCTATGCCCTGCCCCATGCCACGTACACACAGGGTTTCTCACCCGTTGGGAATCCTTTTTGTGTTCTTCGAATGTCTTTCAGAGCAGGAGAGCACTTTACTGCACTGATTTATTTACATGCCTTTCTTCCTCTGCTTTCCTCCCTTGAGACAGAGAATTAAAATCAGTGCTCAATAAATGTTAAAGTGAATAATAAGCACTTAACCACAGGTCAAGTAACTGAGTTACATATCTTCCTTCATTTAAGCCTTCACACAGCCCTTTAAGATGGTTACCGTTGTTATTGTCTGTCCTTACAGATGAGGATGCCAAGGTACAAAGAAGTTAAGCCATTTGTCCCATATGATATTATTAAGTTGTAGAAGTTGGATTTAAACCTAGACATTCTGACTCCAGTGTCCTCCTCTTTAACCACTGCATGCTGTTGCCTCTTGAATAATCAAGAGATATAGGTAGTCAAGGTATTGAGCATTTCAGCCCTGTAAGTATTTCAGGGTTCAATGTAATCACAGTGTAATGTATAAGCATGATGGAGATATATGAAATCTAAGATGTGGACTTTGCCTCAAGAAGTTTATGAACCACTTGAGAAACTTCAACTACTATTTGGAACACTTTGTGAACAAGGCAATGTATTATGAACGCCCCTCTTTCTATATATATTGGCACCTCTATGTACAAGGCATCTTGCTATATATTGTGAGGGACAAAAAGAAAAATGAATATAGTAATTATACCATCCCAGTTTTCCAGATGGGCTGAATTTTTTGAAAAATAAAAGCTCATTGAGATATAATTCATATGCCATAAAATTCACCCTTTTAGGTTCATTGTGCAATTCAGTGATTTATATTTACAGGATTGTGTAACTATCACCACTGTCTAATTTTAGAACATTTTCATTACCCCAAAAGGAAATGCTACACCCATTAGCTGTCATTTTTCTGTCCCCTGCCCCTCAATAACTCTGAGCTACTGACAACCACTAATATACTTTCTGTATCTGTAGATTTGCCTATTCTGGTCATTTCATATAAATTAAATCATGTAATATATAACCTTTCATGTCTGGCTTCTTTCACTTAACATAATGTTTTCAAGGTTTATGCCCGTTACAGCATATGTCAGTACTTCATTCCTTTCTATGGCTGAATAATATTCTATTATTTTATAACCACATTTTGATCCATTCGTCAGTTGATGGGCATTTGAATTATCTTCACTTTTTTGCTATTATGAATAATCCTTCTGTGAACATTCATGCACCAGTTTCTGTGTGGAAATATGTTTTGATTTCTATTAAGAAATAAAATTCTCTTAAGAAATCAAATTACGCGTAAGAGTGGAATTGCTGGAGGAAATGGCAACTGTATGCTTAACTTTTTGAGGAACTGCCAAACTGTTCTGCACCATGTTACCTTGCTACCAGCAATGTATAATGGTTCCAATTTCTCCACATCCTTACCAGCACTTGTTATTATATATCTTTTTGATTATAGCCATCCTAGTGGGTGTGAAGTGGTATCGCACTGTGGTTTCAATTTGCATTTCCCCATGCTTAATGATGCTAACATCTTTTCAATTGCTTGTTGGTCATTTGTATATTTTCTTGGGGGAAATAAATGCCTATTCAGATCCTTTGCCCATGTTTTAATTGGGTAGTTTGTCTCTTTATTGTTGAGTGGTAGGAATTCTTCATTTATTGTGGAATTTAAACCATTATTTGATGTATGATTTGCAAATATTTCCTCCCATTCTGTAGGTTACATTTTCATTTTCTTGGTAATGTCCTTGATGCACAAAAGTTTTTAATTTTGATGAAGTCCAATTTATCTATTTTTTAATTTTGTTGCTTATTCATTTGATGTCATTGCCAAATTTGAGGTCATAAAGAGTTACCCTTATGTTTTCTTGTAAGAGTTTTATGGTATTCACTCTTATTCTTAGGTTGTTGATCCACATTTAGTTCATTTTTGTATATGTTGTATGGTAAGAGTCCAGCCTTATTCTTTTGCGCAGTGTCCAAGGACCATTTGATGAAGAGACTATTTTTTTCTCCAATGAATTGTCTTGACACCTTGTTGAAAATCAATTTGCCATAGATATAGGGGTTTATTTCTGAACTCTCAATTTTATTTAATTGATATATATGTTTAACTTTGTGCCAGAACCATACTATTTTGGTTACTGTAGCTTTGCAGTAAGTTTTGAAATTGGGAAGTATGAATTCCCCAACTTTGTTATTTTTCAAGATTATTTTGAGTATTCTGGGTTCCTTGCATTTCCATATGAGTCTTAAGATCAATTTGTCAATTTATGCAAGGAAAAGCAGCAGGGATTATGAAAGGAATTATATTGAATTTGTAGATTAGTTTGAGGAGTATTGCCATCTTAGCAATATTAAATTATCCAATCCATGAACTTTATGTGTTTCAATTAGGCATTCTTTAAATTCTTTTTAAAAAATAATGTATAATTCTTGCATTTCTTTCATTAAATGTATTCCTAAGTATTATATTAATATTCTTTTTGGTATTATAAATTGAATTTCTAAAATTTAGTTTTTTTAAAAGAGATGGAGTCTTACTCTGTCACTTGAGCTGGAGTGTAGTGTCATGATCACAGCTCACTGCAGCCTTGAACTCCTGGCTCAAGCAATCCTCCAGCCTCAGCCTCCTGAGTAGCTGGGATTACAGGCTTCAGGCACTGCACCTGGCTTTTATTTTTGTAGTTAATAGAAATAAAAGTGATTGTTGCATATTGATCTTCTATCCTTCAGCTTTTCTGAACTCATTTTTTTTAGTTCTAAATAATTTTTTTGTGAATTCCTTCAGATTTTCTACATACAAGATCATGTCACCTATGAATAGAAATAGTTTTACTTCTTTTCCAATCTGGATACTTTTATTTCTTTTCCTTGACTAGTTACTCTGGCTAGGACATCCAGTACAATGTTGGCTAGAAGAGTGAATGAAGGTCCTTGTCATGTTCCTGATCTTAGGGAAAAGTATTAATATTCAAACTTTAATCATTAGGTATGATGTTAGCTGTGGGATTTTAGTAGGTGAACTTCATCAAATTGATAACGTTCTTTTCTTTTCTTAGTTTTCTGAGTGTTTTTATCATGGAAAGTTGTTGGATTTTTGCCAGTCTGTTGAGATGATCATGTGGTTTTTATTCTTCATTCTATTAATATGGTGTATTACATTGGTTGATTTTCATATGTTGAACAAATTTTGTATTCATAAGATAAATCACACTTGGTCATGGTGTATAATCCTTTTTATATACAGTTGGATTCAGTTTGTTAGTACCTGTATTGAAGATTTTTGTGTCTACATTCCTACAGTATATTGGTCTGTAGTTTCTTCTCATGATGTCTTGATCTGGTTTTGGTATGGAGTAATGCTGGCCTCATAGACTGATATGAGAAGTTTTAACAAGTAGATTATTTTTTTAGATGAGTTTGTAAAGCATTGTCAATTCTTCTTTAAATGTTTCATAGAATTCAACAGTGAGCCTGAGCTTTTCTTTGTGGGAAGTATTTTCATTACTAATTCAACTCCTTTGCTTGTTGTAGTTGCATTCAGATATTCAGATTTTTCTATTGCTCTATTGAGTCAGCTTCAGTAGTTTGTGTCTTTCTAGGAGTTTGTCCATATTATCTAGATTATTTGTTGGGATACAGTTGTTCATAGTATATCCATATAATCCTCTATATTTTTGTAAGCCTAGTAGTGATGCCCCCTCTTTCATTCCTGGTTTTAGTAATTTGTCTTCTCCTTTTTTTTGGTTTGTCAATTTTGTATTTTCTCTGTTGTTTTCCTCTTCTCTATTTCATTCATTTCCACTCTAATCTTTATTATTTCCTTTCTTGTGCTTTGGGTTTAGTTTTCTCTTTTCTAGTTTCTGAAGATGGAAGGTTAGATTATTGATTTGAAATCTTTCTCCTTTTTAAATATAGCCATTTATAGCTATACATTTCCCTCTAAGCACTCCTTTAGCTGCATCCATAAGTTTGGCACATTGTGTCTTCATTGTCATTCATTTCAAACTATTTTCTAATTTTCCTTGCTATATTTCCTTTTTGACTCACTGGTTTTTAAGAGTGTGCTATTTAATTTTTACATATTTGTGAAATTTTCAAGTTTATTTCTATTAGTCTCTATACCCCATCCCCTTCCTGTGAACCCCCTTCTAAAATTTTATTTCTATTATTGATTTCTAGTTTCATTACATTGTGGTTGAAGACCATGCTTTATATGATTTCAATCATTTTAAATTTACCAAGGCTTCTTTTTTTGGCCTAAACTATGGTTTATCCTGCAGAATGTTCCATGTGTACTTGAGAAAAACGTGTATTGTGCTGTTGTTGGGTGAAGTGTTCTATCAATATCTGTTAAGTCAAGTTGGTTTATAATGTCTGTCTCAGTCAGTTTTGGCTGCTATAACAAAGTACCACAGACTATGTGCCTTAAAAACAAAAGAAGTTTATTTCTCACAGTTCTAGAAGCTGGAAGTCTGAGATTAGGGGGTCAGCCTGGTTGGGTTTGGTGAGGGCCCTTTTCCAGGTTGGCGACTACTGACTTCTTGCTGTACTCTCACATGGCAGAAAGAGGGTGAGAGGGCTCCCTGGGGTCCCTCTTATAAGGGCACTAATACCATTTAGAAGGACTCCACCATCATGATATAGTTACCTCCCAAAGTCCCCACCTCCAAATGCCATGGCATTGGGGGTTAGAATTTCAACATATGAATTTTGGGAGACACAAATATTCAGTCCATTTGCAGTGTTTTTAAGTCTTTGATTTTCATTTTGGTCTTTTGCCTAATTGCTTTATCCATCCTTGAAAGTGGGTTATTGAAATGTCCAACTATTATTGCTGAGTAGTGTATTTTTTCCTTTAATTCTGTGTTTGCTTCATGTATTTTGGGACTCTGGTACTAGATGCATACATATTTAAAATTATTTTGTCTTTCTTCTATCATTATAAAGTCTTCTTCTTTGTCTTAAACTCTATTTTGTCTGGTATTAATATAGGTCTACAGCTCTTTTTTGGGTTACTGTTTGCATGGTATATCTTTTTCCATCTTTTTACTTTTAACCTTTTTTTGTCTTTAATGTAAAATATGTCTATTGATAACCTGTTTGTGTCTTTTATCTAAATCTGTCTCTTATAGACACCATAGAGTTGGATAATTTGTTAAAAAATCCATTTTGTCAATATCTGTCTTTTGATTAAAACGTTTAGTTCATTTACATTTAACATAATTACTGAAAAGGTAGGATTTATGCTTATCATTTTGTTATTTGTTTTCTGTATGTCTGATATCCTTTTTATTCCTCTCTTTCTCCATTATTGCCTTCTTTTGTGTTAAACAGACATTTTCTAGTATACCATTTTAATTTTCTTGCTTTTCTTTTACTATATTTTTGAATTATTTTCTTAGAAATTACACTGGAATTGCAATTAATATCATAACATAAAGCAATGTGGTTTAGATTAATAACCAACTTAATTTCCATAGCATATAAAACTTTGTCAATGGACTGCATTTAATGTAATATTCTTTTCAAGAAAGGCAAGTTGTTAAATACAATTTAATTTTATACCCTCATAGGAATTTTCATATAATTTTTTCAGGCCATATATTTCTTGCTTCAAAGAACTTACTTTTCATCTAGTTGAGAAAACAAACATATATGACAAGTCAGATGGAGTGAAAACTTTAAATATTAATTCAAGGCAATAATAGATGTGAGTTACAACTCTCGATAGAAAATGTGTAGTAGCTTAAAACAGGATATTCCAGAAGAGCAGAGTTGGTGTGAGACCCATAGTCCAAATTAGACAAGGAAGACTTCATGGAGTTGGAATTTGACCTTAGTAGATGTGGAAGTGCACGAACTCATTGAGATGTAAAGACAACAAATGGGAACTCAGCAAGATTTTGACTTTTCAGTGAAATGGAGGCTGAGGCCATCTCTTTACTTCTGTACCCACAATACCCAGCACATTGCCTTACATACTGCAGGTGCTCAGTAAATATTTATCAAATGACAACTGAGTGAATTTTGTTGAATAAATCAGTTAAGTGTGGAATTGGAGCCTTGGGAGAGAGAACATAGATTTTGAAATATCAACTTGGACTATTTTCTAGGTAATCAAGGTAAATAGAGTCCTTAAGTCGTCTGAATAACAGTAGGCTTCTTGTAAGCATTGTTCAATTGCTGGTATTGTTAACCACTGCCATTATTTCTATTAATTTTCAAGAATTACAGAATCTCACGTGGTTTTCATTTTTACTAAAATATAAATCTATACTCTTTCAGGGAATTCAGAGAAAAGGGAGGTATAAGGACACTGTGTGAATGTGTATATTTCAGTGATGGAAGAACAGGGTAGCAAAGGCTCTGCAAGTATTGAGAGGAGAGATAACAAGAAATGCATGGGAAATGTTACTTGCAACATCTAAAATGGCTTTAGGCCAGGCGTGGTGGCTCACACTTGTAATCCTAAGACTCTGGGAGGCTGAGGTGGGAGGATTGCTTGAGCTCAGGAGTTCGAGATCAACCTGAGGAAGAGTGAGACCCCCCTCTCTACTAAAAATAGAAAGAAATTAGCTGGACAACTAAAAATAGAAAAAAAAATCAGTTGGTCATGGTGGCACACACCTGTAGTCCCAGCTACTTGGGAGACTGAGGTAGGAGGATCGCTTGAGCCCAGGAGTTTGAGGTTGCTGTGAGTTGGGCTGACGTCAGCACTCTAGCCAGAGCAACAGAGTGAGACTCTTTCTCAAAAAAATACAATAAAGTAACAAAATAAAACAAAATGGATTTATTACTATTTTCCTTTCTTAATTTCCCATATCTAGTTCTGGGCTCTCCAGGATAGTCAACATCAGAAAATTTCAATAGTTCCAACAACTACCACATAACAGAATTTATTTTTAAGGATTTAAACATTTCTATGTGAACTCTTTACTGTGATGTTTTGCTAAAGGCTACCATAAATCTTCAGTTAAGATCTACTTTAAGAAACTTGCACTATCCTTCTATTTCTTGGTCATCAGAGACAGGAATCTAGCTAAAAGGCTGAGGGTTGAGCGATTAAGCGCATCTTTGACTGCAGTTGTTGCAAAGCCAGCAGAGGGAGCAGTGTGCCCATCCTTCCATTTCTGGGGTTGAAGTTACGTGGATAGACCGAATACTGCTCAAGTAACCCAAATAACCAAGCCTTCGATTCCTCCAGAGAGAAAGGAGCTTGGCCCTGTGATTTGGGCTTTTGGCAACCTTGATTTTATGTCACGGTGCTAGCAGACTTACAGACCTGCCTTGTTACCGTCCGGGAATGTTGATGAGGCTGCCGTGCAAGGACTGACTGTCCTTCTGTTTTGTTTACTTTAGTGAAAAGTCATCTGAGCATTGTTGTTTCTTTAGCCAAGTTCACAAAAAGCTGACCTGAATAAACTCATCAGCTGGATTAGATTCCTGGTATCCACGACAGTTTGTGCAACGGGGTGGGCATGCTCACTAACCCTTGCCCCTTTGATGTGGGGGCAGAGTGGGGTCTGGGAGGCATCCTTCCTCCCTGAGTCATCAGCCCCAGTCCGCCAGTCTCCAGCGTTCGTCCCCCACTGTCTCCATAGCTGACTTGGCAGAGATAGGACCCGTCCTGCTCTACCTCGCCCCACTCACTCCCACAATGTTACTCTTGCTTAGCAACAGGGCTGTGGGCTGAGCAAAGGAGGAACACCCCCGCCTCGCCACCACCCCCGCCACCCCGCCACCACCCCCGGCCACCCCGCCACCACCCCCCGGCCACCCCGCCGCCACCCCCCGCCACCCCCCC
>VSMD01127079.1:16510-73893 GCA_008750895.1 Mirza zaza
CCCCCCCCCGCCACCCCACCACCACCCCCGCCACCCCACCACCACCACCGGCTTGGGTGACAGTTGGTTCAGGCAACATTTCTCTGGTCCTTTCCCATAGGATTCGCCCTGTGTTTCCAGTTACCGGCTCACTGGCTTAGGTGGGGGCCCCTTTCTTTGCCTTAGCTTATCTTTTGGCATTAAAGCAAATGCTTTAGCAATATTATCAGCTTATCTTTGCTGACATTTCTTTTGGATACAATTCTTTGACAGTCACTGTTGGTCTTGTGATAGCTCTTCTATTTCTTCAACAGGTGTTTAAATCTCTCCATTTCGCTTAGTGTTTTCCCCTGTTTTTCTCCTGTTTATGCTTTCTCTCTCCAGCTAGGATGTGAAATAATACCTATGGCTGAAAAGAAGCTCTTTTGACCCAAGATCCTGATCTTCAACGCAACAATCAAGACCTTTCTCATTTGTGTTTTAGAGAAGAAAGACACAGAAATTTAGCACCTATCAGCAATTTCCCCTCCACTCTTTTGAAGAAAGAACAAGGAATTGTGTTATTTGAAAGTCGATTCATTTATTCCTTTCTTCTGACAGGTGTTGGTAAATGTCCAACTTCAATACTATGTTAACATTTGCAGGGGCAGTCTGGGTTTAAAAGTAAGTAAATTCTGTTTTGGTCTTATTTCCTTTTGCTTTTTCTTACTGTCACTTTTGGGCCTTATTCAGGGGTGGCAGAAAAACATTCTCTAACAGATCAGAATGTGCCTTAGGTTTGTTTCAAATCAGTATACTTGGAAGAAAGAATTCCAGTCCAATATTCAATTAATCATTAATCACATGTTTTGTGAACAACACTAACTTGACCATTCTTAAAGTCCAGTTTTAATGACAAAATTATTACAAATGTCTTTGGTCACTGTATTCATAAAATATACTAAATTTCAGAATTTTGGAACGGCAGCTCTATCATTTAAGAAGGTGTTATTTTGTGTTCCCATCTGCTTTACTTTTATTTTGCAAGCTGTTCAGAAACCAGGAAGGGAGCAGGATGCTATTTACTGGTGCCTCTCAAACCCCCCAAAGCCAAGACGTGATGGGAAAGGTTGAGTTTTGAGGGTTTGGAAAAGTAGAACATATTGATGTTGATGAACATATTGGAAAATATTGATGAACATATTGGAAAAAGGGAGAAAGTTCAAGGGTGAGGCTGTGGTGGTTAGAGATGGAAGAACTGAGATAGAGTGCTTCGAATGTAGGACCAGAATCTGTGAGGAGGATTCCACCTGTGGCTTATGCCAACAAGAAGTGAAGACAGTAGACTAAGGAGTTATGGAATGTCAGGAAAAAGAAAAAAAACAAAATTGCCATATCTGAAAAATCATTACTGTTGACCTGGGGGTTTTAAAGTTTAATGAAAAAAGTTCAATTAATCATTCTAATCTCAGAAATAGAAATCTTACTGCTGCCTTACTATTTTATCTAATTTTTATTTTTATTTATTTTTTTCTTTTGAGGCAGGGTCCAGCTCTGTCACCTGGGCTAGAGTGCAGTGGCGTGATCATAGCTCACTGCAACCTTAAACTCCTGGGCTCAAGTGAATCTCCCATATCAGCCTCCTAGGTAGCTGGGACTACAGGTGCAGGCCACCATGCATTGCTAATTTAAAATTTTTTTTGTAGAGATGGGTGTCTTGGTATGTTGCTCAGTTTGGTCATGAACTCCTGGCCTCCAGTGTCCCTCCCACCTCAGCCTGCCAAAGTGCTAGGATTATAGCATGAACCACTGTGCCTGGCTATCTGATTTTTATATAGCCACTTTAGCTTTTGTTTTGTTGGTATATGCTTAGGATATATTTTCCCATGCTCTTCAATCATTATACATCCTTTGGTTTTAGTGTATCACTTGAAAATTACCTAACCTGGCTTCTTCTTCTTTTTCTTTTTTTAAATTTAGTTTTTTTCCTCTGTCTTTGCTTAGTTCATTTAACTTTATTGTGGACTTTCTCTTCATCTCCTTTTTACTTGTCCTTCTTAAAAAAATTCTTCCTTTTTGATCTCTTTTAGATTTAGTATTAAAAATGAAATTTTTAAAAAATTTTAAAAATGAAATTTTTTAAAAATGAAACTTTTTCTAGTTCTATTTTGGTTTGGAAATGAAATTTTTTCTAGTTCTATTTTGGTTTGGAAATTATATTCTCTCTATCTTTTAAGTCACCACCAAAGCTGATTTGATATATGTGCTTAACAAAGTTTAGGTTAGTCAGTATCCTTATTGTTCTCTCATAAAATACAAAGACCTTAGAATGTTTAAACTCTATTCACTTCTTTACCACCTTATACACTATTGCAGTTGTATTTTATTTCTAGAATGTTTTCCTCCACAAAAATAGATTATGCTATTTTTTTAGACAGTGATTTGCTTAGATTTACTCATCTAACTGCTAGCCCAGTATCTTTGCTCACCATTGTTTTTTTTACATCAAATCCTTTCTATTTTAGGTAATTCTATTGCATGAAATAAAGTCTTTACAAAGTTTTAGTTTGCCTAAAAATGTCCTTATTGCACCTCGTACTTGGAAAAATGTTTTTCCAATATTTTATTGAAAAAAATTTCAAAGATACAGCAACGTTGAAAGAATTTTATTGTGAATACCCATCTACCTACCACTTGGATTCCACTATATATATATATATATATATATATACACACATATATATATAATTTCAAAATATTAAGGGGGTACAAATGTTTTTGGTTATATGGATCGCTTTTGTAATGCCTTGAGTCTCAGCTATAAGTGTGCCCATCACTCAAATAGTGTTCATTGTACCTGTTAGGTAGGTTTTTGCCCCTCTCCTTCCCTGCTTGATTTCCACTGACTTTTACTTCCCTTTGTCACACCTATGCTCACCAGTTAGTTCCCATTTAATAGCGAGTATATGTGATGTTTTTCTAATCTTGAGATACTTCACTTAGGAGAATGGTCTCCAGTTCCATCAAAATTATTGCAAAAAGCATTAACTTATCTATTTTATGACTGAGTAGTACTCCATGATATACATATACCACATTTTCTTTGAGACAGAATTTCACTCTGTTGCCCAGGCTAGAGTGCCGTGGTGTCAGCCTAGCTCTCAGCAACCTCAAACTCCTGGACTGAAGTGATCTTTCTGCCTCAGCGTCGCGAGTAGTTGGGACTACAGGCATGCGCCACCACGCCCGGCTAATTTTTTCTATTTTTGGTAGAGACGGGTCTCACTCTTACTCAGGCTGGTCTCAAACTCCTGACCTTGAGTGATCCACACGCCTCAGCCTCCCAGAGTGTTAGGATTACAGGTGTGAACCACCATGCTCGGTCCATATACCACATTTTGTTAAACCACTCATGAATTGATGGGCACCTGAGTTGATTCTACATATTTGCAACTGTGAATTGTGCTGCAATAAACAACATTTGAGTGCAGGTGTATTTTTGATAAAATGACTTCTTTTCCTTTGGGTAAATAAATACCCAATACTGGGATTCCTATATTGAATGGTAGGTCTACTTTTAGTTTTTTGAGGAATCCTCATACTATTTTCCATACAGGTTGTACTAGCTAGCGGTTCCACAAACTGTGAGTGTTCCTTTCTCTCTGGATCCAGACTAACATCTATTGTTTTGGGACTTTTTGATAAAAGCCATTCTCACTGGGGTTAGGTGATATCTCATTGTGGTTTTGATTTGCATTTTCCTGATGATTCCTTTGAAATAAATATATTTTGTCCACTGGAATATAAGATCTATGAAGGCAGACACCTTTGTTCACCACTAAATTTCTAGTTTGGGACATAAAAACTATTATGAGTAACTACTCAATAAAAATTTGTTCAAGGAACAAGTTAATAATTAGGAAGTAATTAATAGTGGAAAATGTCTTAATAAAAACAGAAGAAATCAGTTGTCTTAATTTCAGTTAATATTTCTTCACAACTATTTAATATATTTTACAGCTACAGGGTTAGGTGAATACAAATTTAAAGCTAGTATATTTTTCTGGTATATTGTTTATTTTATTATTAATGACTCTCAATCTGTAATAATGATTATTTTTTAGTTTTAAAGACTCTTTATCTAATCCTGCTACCCTGATTTTTTCTTTCCTCCTTCTCTTCCTCCCTCTTCCTTCCTTTCTTTCCTTTATTTTCTTCCTCTTGTTTCTTAGTATTTGCCTGGTATATCCTTTTTCACATTTTTCATTCTTTTATTCTTGACACTTTTGAGCCACAATAGATATGTTTATAGAAAACAGTGTATAGCTATATATTTTTGGTCTGTTCTTTAAAATCCTGAAAATATGTCCTTTAACACTGAGGTCCTCAACCCCCCAGCTGTGGACTGGTACTGGTCCATGGCCTGTTAGGAATCAGGCCATAGAGGAGGAGGTGAGTGAGCAATGATTCTCAGTATTTACAGCTGATCCTCATTGCTCGCATCACTGCCTGAGTTCCACCTCCTGTCAGATAAGCGATAGCATTAGATTGTCATAGGTGTGAGAACACTACTGTAACCTGCATGTGAGGGATCTAGGTTGAGCACTCCTTATGAGAATCTAATGCCATATGATCTGAGCTGGAGCTGAGGCAGTGATGCTAGTGCTGGGAGCAGCTGCAAATACAAATTATCATTAGCAGAGAGGTTTGTATAATTATTTCATGAATTTGAATCATTCCCAAACCATCCCAACCCCCTTGTCCGTGGAAAAATTGTCTTCCATGAAATTGGTCCCTGGTGCCAAAAAGTTTGGGGACCACTGCTGTAACAGGCACAATTGTTCTATTTACAGTCACTTTGATGATTAGTGTGTTGCGTGTATTTTCACCATTTTGTGTTTCTATTTGTTATTGTTATTTTTCCCCTTCACTTTCTGCTACCCTAACTTCTCTTGGAAAGACTGAACTTTTTTTATTCCCATGCCCACTCCAATTATTGATTTGGAAATTCTATATTTATTTCTTGTCTTTTAGTAGTGTTGGGGTGAGGGAAAACTTCCCCTTGCCCTGGAAGTTTCACTGAAAGATCAACTCACAATAAAGCAGATTAATCAGAGAAAGAGATTCATTTACTGCATGCATGGGGAGAATCACAGTGATTACCTAATATCCCAGCGGGGTCCAGAAGTTTATATACCCTCATTTTAGAGAGGATGGGGAGCTGAGAAACAGGTGATTCTGTTGAGTGGCAGTAAGTGGTTACTAGGGAGGATGAATGGATACTTGGGAGAACGAATCGATAGGAAAAACAGATTGACTTGTAAATAATTCTCTTAGAAAAGTAAATTAACCTGAGAGATAGGTATTAGATTTAAAATGATTTAGGCCAGGTTTGGTTGCATTCTTGATCTTTTTTTATGCAATATATTGAGATAACAGGGCGGTGAAAGAAAGAATTGTTTTTTTGGATAGGTCCACTGGTTTATGCAGATAGAGCAGCTGCCCCCAACATTTTCGGTACCAGGGACCAGTTTCATGGAAGACAATTTTTCCATGGTTAAGGGTGGGGTGGGGGGCGGAGTGTGGAGCTCAGGCACTGATGTGAGGGAGCAATGAAGACTGGCTGTAAATACAGATGAAGCTTCCCTCATTGGCTTGCTGCGGACCTTCTGCTGTGTGGCCAGGTTCCTAAGTTTCATTGAAGAGAATTTTTCCACAAATTGTGAGGTGGGGTGGGCACAAAGCTCAGGCAGTGAGGCAAGGCCTGGTTCTAAATAGCCCACAGACAGGTATCAGGATGTGGCCACAGGGTTGGGGACCACAGAGTTAGAGGGAAAGCCCCTTCCAAGGCTTGATAATCTCTAAGTGCCTTTAATTTAAAATACTTTATACCAAGGATTCATATATAGGGTTGAAATTTCCTGAGCTCTTTCAGTAGTTGCCTTAAAATTTTATCATGGCTACATGACTTAATATGGTTTCATATTAATTAATAGCTCTATCCTCATATCTCCAGATACATATAAGCTCTCCCATTCCATTCCAATTCTACTGGTCATTATGTTATTTTTATAGACAGTGATTATTTAGTCTTATCGATATTTCTAAGATACATTTGTCAAAACATTCTACACATGGCTTTAGTTCTTTAGATTTAGTTTAGATCATATGAAATTGTCATTTATGTGGGTCAAAAAAGGTCAAATATGAGAAACTTCCTGTGGTTCAACCTAATAGTCATTTTATGATACAATTGTGAGTAGTAAACTTTTCAAATCAGTCTATCTAAAAATGTTTTTATTTCAATGTTATGTCTATCTCTCTTGTCTGAATCACTGTAAATATTTTTATATGGAAGTTCTTTATGAAAGAACTTAATGTTTCTTGTATGCCTTTGTCAAAACACACTACACACTGCTTCAGTTCTCAGAGAAGAACAAGCATATAAGCAAGGCACTTTCCATCTCTTTTGTCTAAGTCACTGTAAACATTTTTATATGGAAGTTCTTTATGACAGAACTGAAAGTTTCCTATATGTATTTGTCCCAGCACTCTACATAGTGCTTCAGTTCTCAGAGAAGAACAAGCATATAGGCAACACATTTTCAACCTCCTTTATCTAAGCCATTGCAAACATTTGTATATGGAAGTCCTTTCTGAAAGAATAAATGTTTCTTATATGAGTTTGTCAAAACAGACTACACAGTGCGTTTCAGTTCTCAGAGAAGAACAAGTATATAAGCAATGTAGTCTCTATCTAGGTCACTGTAAACATTTGTATATGGAGATTCTTTATGAAAGAACTGAATGTTTCTTATAGGCCTTTGACCCAACACTCTACACAGTGATTCAGTTCTCAGAGAGTAACTATCCTATAAGCAATGTACTTTCTAGTTCCTTTAAGTCACTGTAAACATTGCATATCAAAGTTCTTTTTGAAAGAACTGAATGTTTCTTATATACATTTGTCCTAGCAATCTACACAGTGTTTTAATTCTCAGAGAAGAACGCAACACACTTTCTATCATCTTTTTCTAAGCAACTGTAAACATTTGTATATGGAAATTCTTTATGAAAGAATTGAATGATTCTTATATGCGTTTGTCAAAACAGACTGCACAGTGCTTCAGTTCTCAGAGAAGAACTAATATATAAGCAATGCAGTTTCTATCACCGTTATCTAAGTGACTGTAAACATTTGTATATGGAAGTTCTTTATGAAAGAACTGAATGTTTCTTATATGCATTTGTCCCAACACTCCCCAAGGTGCTTCAGTTCTCAGAGAAGAACAAGCATATAAGCAACACACTTTCTAACTCCTTTATCTAACTCACTGCAAACATTTGTATATGGATGTTCTTTATGAAAGAATTGAATGTTTCTTATATGCATTTGTCAAAATACTCTAAAAAGTGCTTCAGTTCTCTGAGAGTGACTATCATGTAAGCACTATACTTTCTATTTCCTTTATATAAGTCACTGTAAACATTTGTATATGGAAGTTCTTTAAGAAAGAATTGGATGTTGCTTATATGTGTTTGTCAAAACAGAGTACACAGTGCGTCAGTTCTCAGAGGAACTAGTGTATAAGCAATGCAGTTTCTATAACGTTTATCTGAGTCACTGTAAATATTTGTATATGGAAGTTCTTTATGAAAAAACTGAATGTTTCTTATATACATTTGTCCCAACATTCTATGCATTGTTTCACTTATTAGAGAAGAATAAGCATATAAACCACATACTTTCTATTACCTGTATCTAAATCACTGCAAACATTTGTATATGGAAGTTCTTTATGAAAAAACTGAATATTTCTTATATATGTTTGTCTAAACAAACTATACAATGCTTCAGTTCTCAGAGAGTAACTATCGTATAATAAATGTACTTTGTATCTCCTTTATCTAAGTCAATGTAAATCATTTTACATGGAATTTATGAAAAAACTGAAGGTTTCTTATGTGCATTTGTACCAACACTCTACACAATGCTTCAGTTCTCAGAGAAGAACAGGCATATAAGCAATGAACTTTCTATTTTTTTAATCTAAGTAATTATAAATAGTTGTATATAGAAGTTCTTTATGAAAGAATTTAATGTTTCTTATGTGCATTTGTCAAAACAAACTGGACTGTGCTTCAGTTCTCAGAGAAGACCTCATATGTAAGCAATGCGGTTTCTATTACCTTCATCTAAGTCACTGTAAACATTTGGAAGTTCTTTAAATTGAAGTTCTGTAAATGGAAGTTCTTTATAAAAGAATTGATTGTTTCTTATATGCGTTTGGCGAAACACTCTACACAGTGTTTCAGTTCTCAGAGAATAACAATCTTGTAAGCAATGTACTTTCTATATCCTTTAACTAAGTCACTGTAAACATTTGTATATGGATGTTCTTTATGAAAGAACTGAATGTGCCTTATATGCATTTGTCCCATCACTCTACACAGTGCTTTAGTACTCAGAGACTAACTGTTGTATAAGCAATGTACTTTCTAACTCCTTTATCAAAGTTGCTGTAAACCTTAGTACATGACAGATTTTTATGAAAGTACTGAATGATTCTTATATGCGTTTCCCAAAACATTCTAAAAAGAGCTTCAGTTCTCTGAGAGTGGCTATCATGTAAGCACTGTACTTTCTATCACCTGTATCTAAGTCAGTGCAAACATTTCCATATGGAAGTTCTTTATGAAAGAATGGAATGTTTCTTTTACGCGTTTGCTTGAACAAACTACACAGTGCTTCATTTCTAGAGAGTAAAAAGCATATAAGCAATCCACTTAGTATTTCTTTATTTAAGTGACTATAAAGATTTGTATATGGAGGTTCTTTAAAAAAGAACTGAAGGTATGTTTCTTATATACGTTTGCCCATACTCTCTACACAGTGTGTCAGTTCTTGCAGAGTAACTATTGTATAAGCAATGTACTTTCTATCTCCTTTATCTAAGTCACTGCCAACATTTGTATATGGAAGTCCTTTATGAAAGAACTGAATGTTTCTCATATGCATTTGTCCCAACGCTCCACAAAGTGCTTCAGTTCTCTGAGAAAATCAAATGTGCAAGGAACGCTCCACAAAGTGCTTCAGTTCCCTGAGAAAATCAAATGTGCAAGGAACACGCTTTCTACCTTCTTTATCTAAGTCACTGTAAACATTTGTATATCGAAGTTCTTTAAGAAAGAATTAGATGTTTCTATTATGAATTTGTCAAAACAGACTACACAGTGCTTCAGTTCTCAGAGAAGAACTAGTGTGTAAGCAAAGCAGTTTCAATCACCTTTATTTAAGTCACTGTAAACATTTGTATATGGATGTTCTTTATGAAAGAACTGAATATTTCTGACATGGGTTTGGCAAAGCACTATACAAAGTGCCTCAGTTCTCAGAGAGTAACTATCGTGTAAGCAATGTATTTTCTATCTCATTTATCTCAATCACTGTAGAAATTTGTACTTGGAAATTCTGTATGAAAGAACTGAATGTATCTTATATGCATTTGTCAAAACAGACTACACAGGCCGGGCGCGGTGGCTCACGCCTGTAATCCTAGCTCTCTGGGAGGCCGAGGTGGGCAGATCGTTTGAGCTCAGGAGTTCGAGACCAGCCTGAGCAAGAGCGAGACCCCATCTCTACTATAAATAGAAAGAAATTAATTGGCCAACTAATATATATAGAAAAAATTAGCCAGGCATGGTGGCACATGCCTGTAGTCCCAGCTACTTGGGAGGCTGAGGCAGCAGGATTGCTTGAGCCCAAAAGTTTGAGGTTGCTGTGAGCTAGGCTGACACCACGGCACTCACTCTAGCCTGGGCAATAAAGTGACACTCTGTCTCAAAAATAAAAAAAAAAAAAAAAAAAAAAAAAAAAAAACAGACTACACAGTGGTTCAGTTCTCAGAGAAGAACTAGTGTGTAAGCAAAGCAGTTTCTGTCACCTTTATATAAGTCACTGTAAACATTTGTATATCAAAATTGTTTGTGAAAGAACTGAATGTTTCTTATATACATTTGTCCAAACACTCTACATAGTGCTTCAGTTCTCAGAGAGTAATATTGTATAAGCAATGTGCTGTCTATCTCCTTTATCTAAGTCACTGTATATATTTGTACTTGGAAGTTCTTTTTTGAATGAACTGAATATTTCTTATATGCGTTTGTGACAACTATCTGCACAGTGCTTCAGGCCACAGAAAGCAAGCGTATAAGAAACACACTATCTGTCTCATATCTAAGTCATTGTGAAACTTTGTATGTAAAAGTTCTTTATGAAAGAACCTAATGTTTCTTATTATACATTTGCCAATACACTATCCACAGTGCTTCAGTTCTCAGAGAGTAACCATTGTATAAGCAATGTACATTCTATCTCCTTGGTATTAGTCACTATAAACATTTGTATATGGAACTGCTTTGTAAAAGAACTGAAAGTTTCTTATATGAATTAGTAGCAGCACTCCACACACTGCTTCAGTTCTCAGAGAAGAACAAGTGTATAAGCAATGCCCTTTCCATCTCCTATATCTAAGTCACTGTAAACATTTGTGTATGGAAGTTCTTCATGAAAGAACTGAATGTTTCTTATATGCGTTTGTCAAAACTGTCTACACAGTGGTTGAGTTCTCAGAGAAGAACTAGCTTTTATGCAATGTACTATCAATATCTTGTATCTAAGTCACTGTAAACATTGGAATATGGAAGTTGTTTATGAAAGAACTGAATGTTTGTTATATGCGGTTGTCAAAACAGGCTATACCGTGCTTCAGTTCTCAAAGAAGAACAAGCATATAAGAAACACACTCTCTGTCTCCTTTATCTAAGTCACTGTAAACATTTGTATATGGAAGTTTTTAAAGAATTGGATGTTTCATTATGCGTTTGTCAACACAGACTCACAGTGCATCAGTTCTCTGAGGACATACTGTATAAGTCACACAATTTCCCTCACCTAAACCTAAATTACTGCTAACATTTATATATAGAAGTTATTTATGCAAGAACTGAATGTTTCTTTTATGCATCTGCCAGAAAACTTTACACAGTGCTTCATTTCACAGAGATTAACTATCGTATAAGCAATGTACTTTCTATTTTATCTAGGTCACCGTAAACTTTTGTATATTGAAGTTTTTTTAATAAAAGAACTGAATGTTTCTTACATTCGTTTGACAAAGCACTCTATAAAGTGCTTCAGTTCTCAGATAGTATAAGCAATGTACTTTCTATCTACTTTATCTAAGTCACTGTAAACATTTTTACATGGAAGTCCTTTATGAAAAGTCCTTTATGAAAAACTGAATTTTCTTATATGCATTTGTCCCAACACTTTACACAGTGCTTCAGTTCTCAGACAACAATGGGCATATAAGCAATGCACATTCTATATACTTTATCTAGGTCACTGTAAACATTTGTATATGGAAGTTCTTTAAGAAAGAATTCGATATTTCTTATATGTGTTTGTCAAAACAGACTACACGGTGCTTCAGTTCTCAGAGGAACTATTTAGTATAAGAAATGCAGTTTCTTTCTATCACCTTTTCTAAGTCACTGTAAACATTTGTATATGGAAGTTCTTTATTAAAGAACTGAATGTTTCTTACATGCATTTGTCAAAACACTATACATAGTGCTTCAGTTCACAGAGAGTGACTATCGTATACGCAGTGTACATTCTATCTCATTTATCTAAGTCACTGTAAACATTTGTACATGGAAGTTCTTTATGAAGGAACTGAATGTTTCTTATATGTATATATTTGTGGCCACACTCCACAGAGTGTTTTAGTTCTCAGAGAAGAACAACCGTATAAACCACGCACTTTCTATCACTTGTGTCTAAGTCACTGCAAACATTTGTATGTGGAAGTTCTTTATGAAAGAAATGAATGTTTCTTATACGCATTTCTTAAACAATCTACACAGTGCTTCATTTCTAGAGAGTAAAAAGTGTATAAGCAATCCACTTTGTATTTCTTTATATAAGTGACTATAAAGATTTGTATATGGAGGTTCTTTAAAAGAGAACTGAAGGTATCTCATATGCATTTGCCATAACAATCTACACAGTGCTTCAGTTCTCAGAGAAGAACAAGCATACAAGCAACACACTTTCTATCTCCTTTATCTAGGTGACTGTAAATATGTGTATATGGAAGCTCTTTATGAAAGAACTGAAAGTTTGTTATATGCATTTGTCCCGACACTCTACACAGTGCTTTCGTTCTCAGTGAAGAACAAACATATAAGCAATGCAGTTTCTATCTCCTTTATCAAAGTCACTGTAAACGTTTGTATATGGAAGTTCTTTAAGAAAGAATTGGATGTTTCTTATATGCGTTTGTCAAAACAGACTACACAGTGAATCAGTTCTCAGAGGAACTAGTGTATAAACAATGCAATTTCTATCACCTTTATCTAAGTCACTGTAAACATTTGTATACAGAAGTTCTTTATGAAAGAACTGAATGTTTCTTAAAGATGCTTAGCAAAACAGTATACACAGTGCTTCAGTTCTTAGAGAGTAACGATCATTTGAGCAATGTACTTTCTATCTCCTTTATATAATTCACTGCCAACATTTGTATACGGAAGTTCTTTATGAAAGAACTGAACGTTTCTTACATTCGTTTGACAAAATACTCTACAAAGTGCTTAAGTTCTCACAATGTAGTTATAGTATAAGCAATGTACTTTCTAAGTACTTTATCAAGTCACTGTAAACATTTGTATATGGATGTCCTTTATGAAACAACTGAATGTTTCTTATATAGATTTGTCCCAACACTCTACACATTGCTTCAGTTCTCAGAGAGAAGAACTAATATGCAACCAATGCAATTTCTATCACCGTTATCTATGTCACTGTAAACATTTGTGAATGTAAGTTCTTTATAAAATAATTGAGTGCTTCTTATATGCGTTTGGCAACACACTCTACAGAGTGCTTCAGTTCTCAGAGAGTAACAATCTTGTAAGCAATGTACTCTCTATCTCTTTTAACTAAGATACTGTAAACATTTGTATATAGATGTTCTTTATGAAAGAACTGATTGTGTCTTATATGCATTTGTCCCATCACTCTACACAGTGCTCAGTTCTCAGACTATAGTATGTACTTTCTCATTTATCAAAGTCACTGTAAACCTTTGTACATGGAAGTTTTTATGAAAGAACTGAATGATTCTTATATGCATTTGCCAAAACAGTCTAAAAAGTGCTTCAGTTCTCTCAGAGTGACTATTGTGTAAGCACTGTACTTTCTATCTCCTTTATCTAAGTCACTGTAAACATTTGTATATGAAAGTTCTTCATGAAAGAAATGAGTCTTTCTTATATGCATTTGTACCAACAATCTACACAGTGCTTCAGTTCTCAGAGAAGAACAAGCCTATAAACCACACACTTTCTATCATATGTATGTAAGTCACTGCAAATATTTGTACACAGAAGTTCCTTATGAAAGAACTGAATGTTTCTTTTATGTTCGGTTCTCAGAGATGAACATGCTTGTAAGCAACCCACTATGTATCTCTTGCATAAGTCACTGTAAACGTTTGTATATGGATGTTATTTATGAAAGAACTCAATGTTTCTTATAAGCGTTTGTCAAAACACTCTACACAGTGCTTCAGTTCTCAAGGAGGAAAAAGCGTATGAGCAGTATACTTTCTATTTCCTTTAAGTCACTGTAAACATTTGTATATGGAAGATCTTTATGAAAGAACTGAATGTTTCTCATATGCATTTGTCTCAACACTCTACACAGTGCTTCAGTACTCAAGGAAGAACAAGCTTATAAGCAATGCATTTTCTATCTCTTGTATCTAAATCACTGGAAACATTTATATTTGAAAGATCTTTATGAAAGAACTAAAGTGGCTTATATGTGCTTGCCAAAACACTCTACATATTGTTTCAGTTCTGAGAGAGTAACTATTGTATAAGCAATGTACTTTCTATCATCTTTATCTAAGTCACTGTAAACATTTGTATATGGAAGTTCTTTATGAAAGAACTGAATATTTCTTATATGTATTTGTCAGAACACTCTACACAGTGCATTCTACCTCCTTTATCTAAGTCACTGCAAACATTTGTATATGGAAGTTCTTTATTAAAGAATCGAATGTTTCCTATATGCATTTGTCATAGACTACAAAGTGGTTTAATTCTTAGAGAAGAACCAGCATCTATGCATACAGTTTCTATCTCCTTTTTCTTTTCTTTTTGTTTTATTTCATTTCATTATGGGGGTACAGATATTGTTAGGGTTACATATATTTCCCCTGCCACCCCTCCCCCTGACTTGCCAGAGCTTCAAGCGTGTCCAACCCCCAGGTGGTGTGCACCACACCCATTATGTAAGTAAACACCCTTCCCCTCCGCCCCCCACACCCCCCGCCTTCCCATCATCCGATAAAAGATTGTTTTTTGGCATTTTGATTACCTTGTATATCTTTGCCTCTCCCTAAGAAGGGTTAGACGCATTCTTTTCCCCCTCACAACGCTCGCCATATCCCTAGTATGTGGATCTCACCCCCTGAATTCCTGGTGAGTACTACCACCATTGGAGCACCATAGTTAATTAGTCAGTACCTGTTTGATGGCGGGTAGATGCGGAGCCCATTTTCCTGGTCTTGTGTCACGTCGCCTCACTTTGGATAACAGGCTTAAGCTTAATCCAGGATAGCATAAATGGTGCTAGCTCACTGTCGTTTCTTAGAATTGAGTAATATTCCATTGTGAGCATATACCAAATTTTAATTATCCACTCCTGAATTGACAGGCACTTGGGTTGTTTCCATGACCTTGCAATAGTAAATTGTGCTGCCATAAACATTCAGGTGCAGATGTCTTTATAATAGAATGTCTTATGCTCTTTTGGGTAGATGCCCAACAATGCTATTGCAGGGTCAAATGGTATTTCTATATCTAGCTGTTTGAAGTATCTCCGAATTCTTTTCCACAAAGATTGCACTAATTTGCAGTCACATCAGCAGTGTAAGAGTGTTCCTGTCTCTCCATATCCATGCCAGCATTTGTTGTTTTGGGATGTTTTTTGATACAGGCCATTCTCGCTGGGGTTAACTGGTATCTCATTGTGGTTTTAATTTCCATTTATCTGATGATTAGAGATGTTGAGCATTTTTAAAATATGTTCACAGGCCATTATTCTGTCTTCTTTGGAGAAGTTTCTGTTCATTTCTGTTGCCCATTTTTTGATGGGGTTGTTTGATTTTTCCTTGTTAATTCTTTTAAGTTCTAGATAGATTCTTGTTATTAGACCTTTATCAGAAGTGTAGAGAGCAAATATTTTCTCCCATTCTGTGGGTTGTCTATTTTCTCTGATAGTTTCCTTGGCTGTGTAGAAACTTCTTAATTTGATCAGATCCCATTTGTTTATTTTTTTTGCTGCAGCGATTGCCTTGGGGATCTTCCTCAAAAATTCTTTGCCTAGACCAATGTCTGATAGGGTTTTCCCAACATCTTCTTCTAGGATTCTTAAGGTTTCATGTCTTAGGTTTAAGTATGTTATCCATCTTGAGTGAATTTTTGTGAGAGGTGAGAGGTAGGGATCCTGATTTGCTCTTCTGCATGTAACTAACCAGTTTTCCCAGCACCATTTATTGAAGAGAGAATCTTTTCCCCGTTGTATATTTTTGTCAGCTTTATCAAAGATTAGATTACCATATACTGATGGTTTCATCTCTGGTATCTCAGACCTATTCCAGATATCTATGCTTCTGTTCTTGTGGCAGTACCAGCCTGATTTAACTATTATTCCTTTATAGTACAGTTTGAAGTCAGGAAGACTGATGCCTCCCAGTTTGTTCTTTTTACTTAAGATTGCTTTGGCTATATGAGGTTTTTTCTGGTTCCATACAAAATGAAGAATTATTTTTTCTAGATCTGTAAAGAATGCTGGTGGTATTGTGATGGGGATTACATTAATTCTCTAGATCACTTTGGGTAATTTTGACATTTTAACAATATTGATTCTACCAATCCATGAACAAGGTAGATTTTTCCATCTGTTTAAATCATCTGCAATTTATTGTTTTAGTGTTTCATAGTTCTCCTTGTGTAAATCTTTCATATCTTTCATTAAGTATACTCCTAAATATTTAATTTTCTTTGGGGCTATAGTAAATGGTATTGCGTTTTTGATTTGAGTTTCTGCTTGATGGTTCTTGGCATATATGAATATTTCTGATTTGTGTATGTTGATTTTATAACCTGAAACTTTACCAAATTCATTTATTAAATCTAGGAATCTCTTGGATGAATCCATGGGGTTTTATCATATCATTGGCAAAGAGTGAGAGTTTGATCTCATCTGCCCCCACTTGGATGCCCTTAATACCCCTCTCTTGCCTGATTGCTATTGCTAGGAGATTGAGCACTATATTGAATAGAAGAGGAGACAGTGGGCATCCTTGTTTGGTTCCAGTTCAAAGAGGGAATGATTTCAATTTTTCCCCATTTAGAATGATATTAGCAGTGGGTTTGTCATACATGGATTTGATGAATTTAAGGTATGAGACATCTATGCCTATTTTGTTAAGAGTTTTTATCATAAAGGTGTGTTGGACTTTGTCAAATGGTTTTTTTCTGCATCTATTGACAGAACCATATGGTCTTTGTTCTTGATTTTATTTATGAAGTGAATTGCATTTATAGACTTGCGTATGTTGAACCAACCTTGCATCTCTGGAATAAAGCCCACCTGGTTATGGTGAATTATTTTTTTTATGTACTGCTGAATTCTATTTGCTAAAATTTTATTTAGGATTTTTGCATCTATATTCATGAGAGATATTGGTCTGTAATTTTCTTTTTTTGTTGCATCATTTCCTGGCTTTGGTATCAAGGTGATATTGGCTTTGTAGAATGAATTTGGAAGGATACCATCTTTCTCCATGGTGTGGAAAAGTTTCTGTAGTATATGTATGAGTTCATCTTTGTATGTTTGGTAGAACTCTGAGTGTAGCCATCTGGCTTGGGACTTTTCCGTTTGGGGAGGTTTTTAATTACTGTTTCAATTTCTGAGCTTGAGATTGATCTATTCAGAAATTCTTTTACCTCCTGGGTGAACTTAGGGAGGTTGTATGGATCCAGGAATTTGTCCATTTTGTCTTCGTTCTGTAATTTTTGGGCATATAATTTTTTATAGTAGTCAAATATAATGTTTTGTTTTTCTGTGGTGTCTGCTGTGATCTCTCCTTTTTCATTTCTTATTGAGTTTATTAGAGTTCTTTCCCTTTGGGTACTTGTAAATCTAGCAAGAGGGCCATCAATTTTATTTATCTTTTCAAAAAACCAGCTTTTAGTTTTGTTGATCTTTAGTATAGTTTTCTCGTTCTCCCTTTCATTAAGTTCTGCTTTGATCTTCGTTATTTCTTTTCTTCTACTATGATTGGAAATTGTTTGCTCTTCTTTTTCCAATTCTTTGAGCCTATTCATTAGGTTTTTAGTATCTAATCTTTCTGTTTTTTGGATATCAGTGTTGATCGCTATTAGTTTTCCCCTCAGGCAAGCTTTTGCTGTATTCCACAGGTTTTGGTAACAAGTATCACCATTATCATTTTGTTCAAAGAAACTCTTGATTTCCCTCTGAATTTCTTCCTTGACCAAATAATTTTTCAATAATAGATTATTTAGCTTCCATGATTTTGTGAGGTGTTGAGTGCTACTATAGGACTTGAACTGTAATTTTATACCACCATGGTTGGAAAAGATGCAAGGTATAATTTTTATGTTTTTGAATGTTTTGAGATCTGATTTGTGACCTAGGATGTGATCAATCTTGGAGAAGGATCCATGGGCTGCTGAGAAGAATGTAAATTCAACTTTATTTGGATGGAATGTTCTATAGAGATCTGTCAGAACTTTTTGATCAAGGGCTCTGTTCAGGTCCATTATTTCTTTGCTTATTTTCTGTTTGGAGGATCTATTCAGATCATTCAGTGGAGTGTTGAAGTCTTCTGCTACTATGGCAGTGTTGTGTAACATGGTGTTTAGATTAGATAAGGTTTGCTTTATATAATTGGGTGCTCCTGTATTGGGTACATAGATATTAAGAATTATTAAATCTTCTTGTTGGATTTTCACTTTCAACATTATAAAGTGGCCATCTTTATCCTTTTTTACTTTTGCTATTTTGAAGCTTATGTTATCTGCAAATAGTATACCTACTCCAGCTTTCTTTTGACTTCCATTTGACTGGATGATAGTTTTCCATCCTTTGACCTTCAGCCGGAAGGCATCTTTGTGGGGTAGATGTGTTTCCTGTAGACAGCAGATAGTAGGCTTGTGGATTTTTGTCTACTCTGCCAGTCTATGTCTCTTCAGAGGACAGTTTAAGCCATTTACATTTATTGAGAGGATAAAATTGGAGGAAGATTACCATTCATATTGTTGCTTTCTCCTTGAGCCATCATGTAGTTCGAGATCTAAACTTTAATTCTTTGATGATTTTACTTTGAGGAGTGTCTATTGCCTTGTTTGGTTAGAAATGTGGATCTGAGAACTTCCTGTAGGGCTGGTCTGGACTTTGCAAATTCCATCAGTGATTGCTTATCTGAGAAGGACTTTATTTCTCCCTCATAGGTGAAACTTAATTTTGGTGGATAAAGAATTCTAGGTTGGGCTTTGTTCTGTTTAAGAAGATTAAGGCTAGAGACCAAATCCCTCCTGGCTTGTAAGGTTTCAGATGAGAAGACTGCTGTTAGTCTGATAGGTTTTACTTTATAGGTTAATTGTTGTTTTTGCCTCGTTGAATGGAATATTGCTTCTTTCATGTTTACTTTGGTCAGCCTAATGACCATCTGACGAGGTGATTGCCTTTTCATGTTGAGTCTCTCAGGAGTTCTGTGAGCTTCTTGTATTTGGATATCAAGGTTTCTGGCAAGGCCTGGCATATTTTTCCTCGAGTATTCCATGAAATAAGTATTCCATCCCTTGAGATTGTTCCTCTTCCCCTTCCGGAATCCCGATCACCCTGAGATTCGGCTTTTTTACGTAATTTCACACTTGTAAGCTTTGGTCTTGCCTCTTGTTTCTGTGTTCCCTTTCTTCCTCTGATTTATTTAGGGCATAGGCATAATGTTCGAGCTCTTAGATTCTTTCCTCTACATAGTCCATCCTGTTCTTGATAATTTTTACTGTATTATGAAGAATCTTGATTGTTTCCTTCATTGCCAAAATTTCTGATTGGTTCTTCTGTATAATTTCAATTTCTTTGGATAATTTTTCATTTATTTCCTGGATTGTTCTTGTGTTTTCTCTATGTTGTGATTGTATTTTCTCTTCAATTTCGTTGAGTTTTCTGACAATCCATATTCAAAATTCTTCCTCCTGCAGTTTAATCAGATCATGTAAGTTGGTGTTGGTTGAAAAGGAGGTCGAGTATTATCTTTTGGAGGTGACTTTTCTCTCTGGTCCTTCATGTTTCCTGTGGTATTCTGCTGGTTCTTTCTCATCTGGGTGTTTGGTTGAGGACTGGAGGTGTTGGGACTGGGTAATGAACAAAGTTCTGGGATTCCTTAAGATTGATATATGGCAGGGCTGGGAGTATGTGGTCTGGTCCTACAGTGTTTTAGAGGAATTTGAGTCAGTTGGGTAATCTTTGATCTAATGTCTTCACCTTATATCTATTAAGATTAATAAGTTTAGTCACCTTACTTAGAGATTCAGGGGTTAGATAACTCCTGTGGGCGTGAGATTGCTCTCAACCCCTAGGTTGAAGATGGAGGCACTATGATAGGCTCTGTTATTACTCTGTCTTTTGTTTCCTGAGGCTTCTGAGAGTCCCAAGCCTCACAGAAACCTGCCACATGGCTTATCTCCTGCTGGGATGAGGTCAGTTCCTTCCACATAGAATCCCAGTGGGTTGGTTGCCGCTAAGGGTATTCTTTAGCCCCGTCAAATCTCAGCCCAGACAATAGATTCCCTCACCCCTTTGTATTTCCCGGGAATGGAGCTTCCCCATTGGCTGTAGGCACCAGCTAGCAGGCCATAGTAAAGAGGTAGAGAGAGGACTCAGTTTGATAGGCTGTCCTGATTAACTGTTAGAGCTGCCTGTCTGTGGCCAGAGCCAGTGGGAAGGTGGAAGCAAAGCAGAGGTGACAGTCTAGCAACCGGATTTTGGGTTGAATATCCTCTTTCTGAACACTGTCCAGAGGTGGAGTTAGACCCTATAGTGAGAAGCACCTGGACTCAAGTTGTAGGAGAATATGGGTGTTGATGTCTCCCCAGGTTATATCTGGAAAAGTAGTCTCCTTAACCACTCCACCTTGCCAAGACCGGCTCTGCTGTCTAAACACAGAGCTCAGGCAGCTAGTACAGTGACAGACTGCCCAAGATCAATCTGGTGATGCAGCCACGCAAACCACTGCTCGCCACCTTCTACCCCTTTAAACATAGAATTCGTGATAAATGGCAGGAATGGGAACAGCCTCTTTCTCAACTCCGCCCCAAGGCAGAGTCAGAACATTTGGCACAAAGTGCCCAGTCCCCAGTCGCAGGATGGTGTGGGTGATAATGTCTCTTCCAGTTACGCCTGGAAAAGCAGCCTACTTCACAACTCAGCCTTGCCCAGGTGGGCTCTGTTCTCTGTGCATAGAGTGCAAGTGGGTTGTGCCTCTAGAGACTGTCCAATATCAGACTGACTGGGCAGCCAGACTCACAAATATCCGCCATTTGTTTCCCTAAATGCAGAACCGTAGACGAGCGGCAGGTATGGGAGGAGTCCCTGTCTCAGCTCTGCCCCAAGGCAGAGTTGGAACCTTTGGCGCGAAACGCCTGGCCCCAAGTTGCAGGCGGATGTGGGTGAAAAATTCTCTCGAGGCTCTATTTAGAGAAGCAGGCTCCTTCACAGCTCGGCCTTGCCCAGGTGGGCTTTGCACTCTGGGCACAGAGCACAAGTGGCTTAGGTAGCGAGAGACTGTCCAATATCAGACTCGTGGGATAGCTGGACATGCCAATCTCCAACTTCTGTTTCCCTAAAACAGGACCAGAGACCAGCGGCAGGTGTGGTAGGAGTCCCTTTCTCAGCTCTGCCCCAAGATGGTTTGGAACCTTTGGCACAGATCGCCCAGTCCCAAGTTGCAGGAGAGTGTGGGTGAAAATTTCTCTCCAGGCTCTATCTAGAAAAGCAGGCTCCTTCACAGCTTGTCCATGCCCAGGCGATCTCTGCTCTCTGGGCGCAGAGCACAAGTGGGTTGTGTAGAGAGAGATTGTACAATATCAGACTGGCAGGGCAGCAGGACTTGCTTATCTCTGCATTTAAATACAAGAGTGGAGATAAATGCTTAGAGGGAGCAAGATGGCAGATGAAAAACACCACCAAACAGAGTGTCTCTGCAGAAAAGACAGATTCTAGGAGAAATTAGAAGAAAGAAGCAAACAGACAAGCATACATTGGACGAGGGTCGGAAGGAGGGGTCCCTAGGCCAATGTGAAACTACGTCGGAGGAGATTGCAGAGAATTGGAAGCAGAGACCTCCCCCATAGCGTGGAGACCAGCGGCAAGGGTGGGTGGAGTGGTTGACTTCTCCCTCCCTTGCATCTCGGACTGCTGGGGGGCTCCCCAGTGGATGGACAGACGTGCGGTCAGCAGCCCAGAGATAGCCACCACCAGTGAGCGGTAAGCCTGTAGCGGACATGGCAGCAGGCTCCCAACCTCCTTGGGGCAACTCCGTGTGCACAGACCCAAGCAGTGAGGCAGGCGCCATATTGCTTCATTCTCCCCTCCCCCGTCCCTATCTGTGGCTGCCAGGAGAGACAGTATAGCCACCAGCCAGAGGCATCTCTAGGGAATGAGACCTTCCCTTTTGGGGCCCTACAGCTGACTGAGAGGTATTCAGACAGGGAGCTCCCTACCCACCAGTGCTCCCAGGTGCTACTGGCCTGGTGACTCCAGGAGAACGGGGAAGACCTTGAGGTTGAGAGACATCAAACCAGCTTGGGCTCCCTTTGGGTGAATTAGGACTGGCACTCCTCTCCATGGTGGGGTTAAGGGTTGAACTCCGGGGCCCTGAGGTCAACCTGCTGACCAGATCCTGGGCACACAGGTCTCTCGTTGCCCAGGGCACAGAAGGGATATTCATGAACAGCCTACTGAGTTATGTGTGCTTTCAGGGGCAGATCAGCATCATTGAGGGCAACCGTCCTCCAAAAGGGGGGCTGTGTGCCCTGCCCAAGCAGTGATCCTGTGCAGGGAAACTCCCAGCTGGCATCACAGCCAGGGGAGACCTGGTGGCGTGAGGTCTGGCCTGCTGGCAGAGGCCCAGGAGTAGCCGTGGAGTTGGGAGGGAGGAAAGGAGTGAGGCTTGCTTCAGACTGTGTGTCTCCATCAGCCCCACACCGACAGGCAGACTTTCTGACTGAGCAGGACCATTCCAGCCCCTCCCTGACAGATTTTCCTGGAAGCAGAGAACAGAACTTTGACCCATGCTAACAGCGTTTGTGGTGCCTGAGGGCAGGCTTAACCAACCCAGCTCTGCCAAGATTCACTCCCAGACCAGCCCTCACTGAGGTGGAGAATAAGGACACACCTGGAAGTCCCAGGGCCCCACCCACCACCTGAGGCACTAGAGTGCCTCTCTAGAGGAACAAGAACTGGATGCAAGACCCCCAAAAAACAGTGTGGCCTGCTCATTCCAGAAAGCACCACATATTGACAAGGAGGACATTCTGCACACCCTTTTCATGGCACCTACTGACTTATCATAAAGGGTGTGGTCGAGTCTCACCCACAAACACCACCTACTAGCTCAGAGACTAATAGGACCTGTCATTACCCAAATGGAAACCTAAAGGAAAGAAGCAACAACTGATCCAGATGGGAAGAAATCAGTGAAGGAACCCTAGAAATATGAAGAACCAAATGGAAAGCACACCCCCAAAAGAGGAGCACCAGCACCATAGAAATGAACATCAACCAAAATAAGACCACTAAAATGACAGAAGAGGAATTTCAAATGTGAATAGTAAGAAAATTCAACGACTTCCAATGAAAACTGGATAACCAACACAAAGAAAACGCAAAGAGGTTATAGGACTTGGAACAAAATTCACTAAAGAAATTGAAATAATGAAGAAAAATCAAACTGAACTCCTGGAAATGAAGAATCAATTCAGGGAAGTACAAAACACAGTGGAAAGCCTCAAGAACAGGGTAGATCAAGCAGAAGACAGAATCTCAGAGATTGAAGATAACACCTTCCAATTAATTACTTGGTCATAGAGATAGAGCAGAGAAACGAGAGAAAAGATCAAAGCCTACAAGAGATGTGGGATTTTGTGAAGAAACTGAATGTGAGGGTTATAGGGTTACCAGAAGGGGAAAAAGAAAACATTCAAGGGTTTCATAAGCTATTTGAAGACATAATTGAGAAAAATTTCCCAGGCCATGCTAAAAATCTCCAGATACAAGTTCAAGAAGCTCAAAGGACCCCAGGAGATTCAATGCAAACAGAAAGAAGTCACGACATGCAGTCTCAGACTGACCAAAATATAAACTAACAACGTCCTTCTACGAGCTGTAAGATAAAAGAAGCAAGTAACATACAAAGGAAAGCCAATCTGAATAACGCCATATTTGTTCACTGAAACTTTACAAGTAAGGAGAGACTAGGGCCCGATTCTCGCTCTTCTGAAACAGAATAATGCCCAGCCTAGAATCTTATTCCCTGCAAAACTAAGGAGAAACCAAGACATTCTCAGATAAGCAAAGACTGAGGGAATTCACCAAGGCAAGACCAGCCCTTCAAGAAGTACTCAAAACAGTGTTACCCACAGATCAGCACAATAACCACTCATGAATGTAAATCTACTCAAAGCTAATGATCAAAGCCCAGATACCACAGTGGCTCAGGAGGGAAAACAAAGCAACAAAGTTCAACCCAACATAATGAACAGAAATCTGCCCCACCTATCAGTTATCTCAATAAATGTGAATGGCTTGAACTCCCCGCTCAAGAGACATAGGCTGGCCGAATGGATAAAAAAAACCACAAGCCAAGTATCTGCTGCCTTCAGGAAACACATCTGACCTGCAAAGACGCATATAGACTAAAGGTAAAGGGGTGGAGAAAAATATTTCAAGCAAACGGAAGCCAAAAGAAAGCTGGCATGATGGTTCTGATTACAGATAACTTAGTTTTGAAATCAACAAAAGTAATAAAAGAAAAAGAAGGTCACTATATGATGGTGAAGTGTATAGCTCAACAAGAAGATATAACAATTCTAAATATATATGCACACAACCTAGGTGCACCCAGATTCGTAAAGCAAACTCTACTTGATCTAAACAAATGGATAAACAACAACACCATAAAAGTCGGAGACTTTAACACCCCACTGACAGCATGGGACAGATCCTCCGAACAGAAAATCAACAAATAAATAATGGACTTAAACAGAACTCTGGAACAAATGGGCCTGACTGACATTTACAGAACATTCTACCCCAACACCACTGAATATACGTTCTTCTCATCAGCTCATGGGTCATTCTCTAAGATTGACCATATTCTAGGACACAAAGCATGTCTCAAAAAATTTAAAAAATAGAAATTATACCATGTATCTTTTCAGATCACAATGGAATAAATGTAGAAATTAACCCGAACAGGGACTCTAATTTCTACACAAAGTCATGGAAACTAAAACACCTTCTGCTGATCACTTCATAAACGAGGAAATCAAAAGATTCTTTGAACTAAATAACGAAGGAGATACAAGTTATCAAAACCTGTGGGACAAAGCTAAAGCAGTCCTGAAAGGAAAGTTTATTTGCATAAATACCTATATCCAAAAGTTGAAAAGATCACTAATAGACAACCTAATGAATCGTCTGAAAGAGCTGGAAAAAGAAGAATAGACCAACCCCAAAACCAGCAGAAGTGAATTAATTAAATCAAATTGGAACTAAACACAATTGACAACAGAGAAACCATATGAAAAATTAATAAAACAAAAAGTTGGTTCTTTGAAAAAATGAACAAAATTGACACACCATTGGCTAGACTAATGACAAGAAGAAAAGAAAAATCTCTAATAAGTTCCATCAGGAACAATAAAACAGAAGTTACAACAGACGCCATGGAGATAAATGTATAATTCATGAATACTACGAAAACCTCTATGCACACAAACTGGAAAATGTGGAGGAAATGGATAGGGAAGGGGGAGGGGACAATGAAGTGATATGGCATCTGCCATGTGGCTCAGGTCTGTGCACAGGGAGGTGCCCCAAGGGAGTTGGGAGCCTGGTGCTGCATCTGCTACAGGCTTACTGGTCACTGGTGGTGGCCGTCTCTCAGTTGGTGTTCGCAGGTCTCTTCAACTGCTGGGGAGCCCATCAGCAGTCTGAGATGCAAGGGAGGGGAAAGTTAACCACGCCACCTACCCCTGCCACTTGTCTACAACTTCTTGGGAGGTCTCTTCTTCCAGTGCTCCTCCATAACTTCCTCCCGTGGAGTCTCCTGTGGTCTCTGGTACCCCTCCTTCTGACCCTTATCTGATGTATGCTCATCTGCTTGCTTCTTTCTTCTAATTTCTTCTGGAAACTGTCTTTTTTGCAGAGACACTCTGTCTGGCAGTGTTTCTCTTCCGCCATCTTGCTCCACCTCCTGAATGTTTCTTATATGCGTTTGTCAAAACATTCTACACAATGCTTCAGTTCTCAGAGTAGAACTAGTGTATAAGCAAGGCACTTTGTATCTCCTTTGTCTATGTCACTGTAAACATTTGTATGTGGAAGTTCTTTTTGAAAGAACTTAATGTTTCTTAGATGCGTTTGTCAAAACGCTCTACACACTGCCTCAGTTCTCAGAGAAGAACAAGCATATAATTCAGACTGAGGTTGAAGAACAAGAGTATAAACAAAGCATTTTCTATCTGCTTTGTCTAAGTCACATAAACATCGGTATGTGGAAATTCTTTATGAAAGAACTTAGATTCTAAGAACTTATGTTTCTTAGATGTGTTTGTCTGAACACTCTACACACTGCTTCAGTTCCCAGAGAAAAACTAATGTAGAAGGAAGGCACTTTCTATTTCCTCCGTATATGTCACTGTAAACATTTTTATTGAAATTCCTTATGAAAGATATTTTTTCTTAGATGCATTTATCAAAATTCTCTATATACTGCTCCATTTTCAGAGAAGAGCAAGCATATAAGCAAGGTACTTTCTATCTTTTTTGTCTAAGTCATCGTAAATATTTTTATATGGAAGTTCTTTATGGAAATACTTAATGTTTGTTAGATGCATTTGTCAAAAACACTCTACATGCTGCTTCAGTTCTCAGAGAAGAACTAGTGTATAAGCAAGTCCCTTTCTATCTCCTTTGTCTAAGTCACTGTAAACATTTGTATATGGAAGTTCTTTATGAAAGAACTTAATGTTTCTAGATGCGTTTGTCAAAACGCTCTACACACTGCCTCAGTTCTCAGAGAAGAACAAGCATATAATTCATACTGAGGTTGAATAAAGAGTTCTAATTTTCCAAAAGGAAATTATCTTGACAATTCAGGGTTCTATCTCTTACTGTAACACTATTAGTTTGCAGTAATATAACAAAAGGGCTAGTGAAGGTGGGTTTAATCTATAATGAGATAATCATGCAGAGTTTAATTAAATCAGCATGGAATATGGAGCCAGAGGAACTTCAGGGGTTTGCTTTCCTGCAGAAATAGCTGTGTGACTTAAACATTCAGAACCCCTGTGTCCCTTAGTCGTAAAGTGGAACAAATTGTAGAACTTAGGCTTAATATTATATATTGCTCATAAGGTGCTTATGATACATTCCTGTGCTTTCTATGTACAGAGGTGCTATTATTAGTCTCTTTATCCTTGGAAGAGTGGAAAACAGTCCTGAACAGAGTTGTTTCTGGAATGTTTTTTCCTGGTGGTAGCACCGAGGCATTATATTTCACGCACTCACTTGCCATTTTCTTCCACTAGACTGTGAGCACCGTAAGGGTAGGAAGGGCCTTTATTGGTCTGTCATATCTAGTAGGCTTTTGACACATGTTTCTAAACAATTGTATGAATGACTCTGGTTCCCTTAACTTCAGAAGTGCTAAAAATTTTTAGGAAATAATTTGAGAAAGTATAGATGCCACACATTTTTTTTTTTATTTCCTCCTTTCTTTGGCTAAAAATCAAGGAATGCATTATCTGTGGACATGGGGCTGGAGGGAGATTTTAGTAAAGCAATTAATTGGAAACATGCTATTAAATGTCAAATGCTATAAATTAACATAAATCTATCTAAGACTTATGTTTTATAGGAGAATTCTTATGCTTTTTTTCTCACAATTTTTCACTAAAAATATTTTAACAATTTGCCATAAGAATATTTTGGGTTTAGTCAACTCATTGTGCTAGGTTTTTTTATTTTTTTGTTAGAGGCAAATGGTTTTGTTGATAAAATTCACTAATTTCATATCAAATCTCCAATATGATATTGTTGAATGTGATTTTTTTTCTTTCTGGCCTAAATTGGAACCTTATGAGCATTTAACCTAGAAACATATGCCAATGTGATTTATATGTATAGATCTCTTTTTAAATTATTAACAAAATCACTATTGTGTTCTAGTCTTTGTTCTCTGGGGATAAATCTTAGTAAATCACTTCCTGTCATTCAGATACCTGAAAGCTCAAACTGCCTGAACCTTAACAACAGATTCATCAGAAGATACAATTAAAAAAAAACCCAAACAATCTCAAAAAGGGTTATGATGAGAGGAAAAATGTTTCCTGTTAGTCCTTAAAGAATGGGGGAGGGGACAAAAAGGAAAGAAGAGAATTTTAGAATCTGGTTTTTCTACATCTGACAAAAGACAGTTCAGATTAATTACTACTGCCTTAAAATAAGAAACAGGGAAAAATGTTTTCCAGGGAGAGAGTCCCTTTAACCAGCAGTAAACATTTGGTACTTAACCCCAGGCTCCAGGCCCAAAGAGAGATGCAGACAGATCAGAAAAAAATCAGGCCAATGATATTTTTAAGGATGAAAATAGAACCTGTCGTGCACACACAGTTCCTCTTCAGACGTATCAGCATTTCTCTGTATCTTGAGTCTATCACTTTAACAACCCTGGAACGTCTAAGAAGGTTTAGTGAGTATATAACCATATGCTATTGTTTTTCCCCTCTGGATAGAACATATTTTACCAATTTAGTTTACAAAGAGAATTCAGGTCTTCCCTATCTTGCTTTGCTCACCTTTAACTTGGGGATCAGAAATACATTTCCATCCCTAGTGAACATTCTCTCATGTTGCATTTCAAAGATGTGCTGTCGAGATGTGATAGGTTTTTTTTTCCCCCCCACGTTTAAAATTTCTTCAGAGCAAGGGTCTCTTGATGGAATATTATAGGTTATTCATAAAATGCCAGGTTGGTAAAGGACATCTTTTGTTAGGACAGACAAGATGTAGCGGAGCTTTCTTTTCTTTTCCTGTGTGATCCTGGATTTCTAGCATGGAAGACAGAATAGAGAAGAGACTGGTGGTGTGGAGGATGTCAGATTGATTCAGATCCATTATTTTTCAATTCCCAAACACTCAGGTTTTATGAGCTTGTTGCTACCTGTGAGCCCTAATTCTTTAGAGACAGCCGACAAAAGCAGGCAGGGCTGCATCGCGGGTGATCCAGGCTGTTCCTGCTCAGAGCCCTCCGTGTGCTGACCCGCCAGCGAGGTGCAGTCAAGACCTGTGAGAATTTCTTTTGAATGAAATTCATAGTGGCTTGATTCAGGCTATGAATTAGATGATGCTGGCTTTTTTTTCCTATGAAGAACGGACCCTTGTTTTATATCAGGTAGAAAAGAAATGCATTTTTGGAAAAGGGAAACACTTTAAATTAAAGGGGAAGCAGATGGTCTGGGAAGCCATGCACTCTCATGAATTAATTTCGTAATAAAGGGGGAATTAATAGCCCCAGTGGATCATGAGTACAATAGGACCTTTATAGTGCTGCTTCTTCTTTTCCCCTTATCCTCATAATTTGCTTTCCAGAACTTAAATAGAGTTAATCTCAGTGGTTCTTGGGCTTGAATCTTTCCCTTAGAATAATTCAGTGTATGTAGGGAAGATTGTTTAGATCCTGGGCAATCTATACAAGGCCCCTCCAAAGCCATGAGCTATGTATTTTTTTTTTTTTTTTTTTTTGAGAAAGATTCTCACTTTGTTGCCCAGGCTAGAGTGAGTGCCGTGGCGTCAGCCTATCTCACAGCAACCTCAAACTCCTGGGCTCAAGCAATCCTTCTGTCTCAGCCTCTTGAGTAGCTGGGACTACAGGCATGGGCCACCATGCCCGGCTAATTTTTTCTATATATATTAGTTGGCTAATTAATTTCTTTCTATTTATAGTAGAGATGGGGTCTCGCTCTTGCTCAGGCTGGTTTCGAACTCCTGACCTTGAACAATTCGGCCACTTCGGCCTCCCAGAGTGCTAGGATTATAGATGTGAGCCACTGCTCCCGGCCCCTGAGCTATGTATTGAGTTCAATACCTTATAATGGGAAAAAATATGGTTCAGGATCAGAAGATTTGATCCCTAAGTATTGGCCATGTACTTACTGAATGGTTTTCTGCTAGTTACTTAAACTTTCTGAACATTTTGGTTACATGTTATGACTTTGCTACACCCAAACCATGATTTTAGGCATGCCCTTTCCCCCTACAATGCTCACCACATGGATTAGTTGTGAGTTTACCCACCCCCAACCTCCCACCCCCAAAGAATATTACTACTGTGTGAGTACCTTAGTGCCAATTTAATGGCAAATACTTGTGGTGCCTATTCTTCCATTCTTGTGATACCTCACTTTGGAGAATGGACTCCATCTCTATGCAGGAAAATATAAGAGGTGCTAGATCACTGTCGTTTTTTATAATGGAGTAGTATTCCATTGTATACATATACCATATTTTATTAATCAGCTCATAGATTGATGGGCACTTGGGTTGTTTCCACATCCTTGCAATAGTGAATTGTGCTGCCATAAACATTCAAATACAGATGTCTTTATTATAGAATGACTTTTGATCCTTTGGGTAGATACCTAATAGTTTTACTTCTGGATCAAATGGTATTTTTATTTTTAGCTCTGTGAGGTATCTCCAAATTCTTTTCCACAGAGGTTGCACTAATTTGCAGTCCCACCAGCAGTGTAAGAATGTTCCTGTCTCTCCACATCCTCGCCAGCATTTGTTGCAATATTCAACTATTTTTGATCTTTTCAAACAACTATTTTAAAAGAGGTATACTCACATAAACAATGATTTGTAGATTGTAAAGATGATGCAAACTTTATTTAAAATACAGTGAAAAGGTATCTTGTCTTCTCATGTGTTCAGGGAGAAGTAGAACTTCCCTAACAACCAGAGGAAAAAATGAACAGGAAGGTGTGCGCAGAATTTAAGGAGAAACAGCAAGGCAGATAATAATATTAAGTGAGGAAATAGATTTTTATTCTTTGGACAATCCTTTTCTAAAAGTTAATAGGGGATAGTGATTAGGTTGATCCATTTAATGAGCTGTCTATATATGTGAAATAGTCACAGCATTCTATATTAATAGTACAGAAAGTCCTTTTCAAAGGACAAAATGCATCCTATTCAAACACCTTAATCAAAATCCTTCAATTTAAAGTGGTTTATAAGGTCATCTGAAATTTGGATAATCTTTACACATTGCATAAAGGAAAAGTAACTTGATGTTAGAGATTGTCAGGCATAGATGATTCATATATTTATTTTAAGGAAACGGAAAAGAAAAATATAGCACCAGCAAAATTTTTTAAGGTGATTAGAGCTTAAGGTGAAGTAAGTGTCAGGGAAACTGGCTGGCTATGGTGGTATCACACTTCTTATCCAGGTGAGATGTGTTAATACAAAAAGCATGTTTCTGCTTCCCATCTCTCAGGTTCTGCAGTGAGAGTTAATAGTTTAGGCTTAAATTCTTTGATGAAGATTGTGATGGTCAAAAGTGGAAGATTTAAAACAGTGCCATTTCTCTACACTAAGAGAAAGAGATCAGTAAGTAAGAGCTAATATTTTCCAAAGATGTGGGAATCCTGTAATCATGTGGGTTTGTGTAATAATCAGATGAGTGGTTAACAGTGACATTCTCATACATGAGTTTTTATCCTGCGTTTGACAATGACTAGGGCTAGGGATCTGTGGCCTCCAGGCCACATGTGGCCTTCTAGGTCCTTAAGTGTGGACTTTTGACTGATTCCAAATTTTACAGAACAAACCCTTTCATTTTTATTAATAAATTTTTGTTCATCTTTTATTTTTTAAATGAATGTATTTAAAATACCAAAGAATAAAATAAGTTTCCACAAAATAATCCTCCCAGATTGACCGGCACAATTAGAACATTAGTAAGCCAGAAGGGCTAAATTGATGGCTGCTACACTAACGATTTAGTTCTTACTTCCCCCACCTGACTGGTGCCACTGCTGCACGAGGCTGGTTGGCAAGAGTTTATGGGGGTCGAATGCGCCAGTCTGTTGTCAGCTTTTGACAACAGTGCACTGCGTTTCTGTTTGAAGTGGAAATTGTGGGTAGTTGCACAGCTCGACAGTATTTTTTAATTCTATGTGCTTAACAGCTCCTCATGTCAAAGAAGACCAAGAGAACGCAGAATGAGAAAACAGATTTTTAAATAAGGATTGGGAATTGCAATATTATCTTGTTTCTTCTAAAGGTAAGATGATTTGCTTGCTTTGTGAACTGCAATATCAACATCAAAGGAATTCAATGCTCATCAGCATCATAACACTTATGAGGGCCACAAATATTTTAAATTAGTGGGAGAGGTATGAAAGGCTGCATTGCAGAAATTAAAAGATGAAAAGCAAAAAGCAAAGAAAATTCTTTCAAGCAGCAATAAGACCTGGAAATAATGCCACTGAAGCAACTTATAAAGTAGCTTATGTGCTCAGGGAAAGGGAAGCCATTCAGTGATGTAGAAATTGTCTTTCTCCATAATCTCTGGATTCTTTTCTTTCATTAGCCCCTTCTTCTATAACTCTTCTTTGTTGTTATAAACCCAGTTTCTGTTATTCTTATATGTGTGTGTGTGTGTGTGTGTATGTGCGTGTGCATATGTATATGAAATATAAATATATATATTTTAGGGACAGGGTCTCCCTATGTTGCCCAGGCTGGACCCTAATTCCTGGGCTCAAGTGATCCTCCCACCTCAGCCTCGTAAGTAGCTGGGACTATAGGCTTATGCCATCATGCCTGATTAATTTTTCTATTTTTTGTAGAGTTGGGGGGGGTCTCACTGTTGCTCAGGCTGGTCTTGAACTCCTGACCTCAAGTGATCCTCCCACTTTGGTCTCTCAAAGTGCTGGGATTATAGGTATGAGCCACCGTGCCCGGCCTCATTCCATTCAAATAAAGTATTTTGGTTAAGTTTTTGCACTTGTGAACTAAATGCTACCTTTTATCATCACTGAGGTTATATCTCACACTTTTATATTTCAGTACGTAGTCACTGCCATACTTATGATTATGTTTTTACATTTTAAATAGTCATTTCCCTTCATTCCATAGAAAAGAAGCAGAGATAAAAGGACAAAGATCTGAAGTGTAAGCAACTTGTTTGAGACATTTCTGGAGGAACTAAAGGAATAATTCAGGGGGAAATTTCTCTGGAAAATAACACAATTTTTATTTCTTTAAATATTGGTTGTCAAGGAAAGTTTTATAAATCATTGGCTAATATTTGAAGACAAATATGGAATTAGATTTAAATGCTTTCCCTAAAAATATCCCAGCTGTTTCCCAACGGAACCTCAGAGCCTCACTTTCAACCAAGACTGGGCTTGGACAATAGCCATTTTAGGACAAATGTTCTCCTATGCCAACATTTTCGTGGCTGAAAAAGTCAAGAGAGAAATTTAGAACAGCTTTATTGTACTCATTTAGTAATTTTCAGCACTAGTTCAGTAATCACACTGGAAGGTAACAGCAGAATAATTCTAATTCAGAATATTCTCAGCAAATAATCGTTTGGAATTTACTCTCAGAATTCCCTCTGGACCTCACTAGATTTTCATAACTCTGAATTTTTGTGACTTTCTATGGCTATCATTTGTCTGAAGCTTGTGTTATTGATGAGTACCCATTTTTAGAATCAAAAAACAAATTAGAACTTACTGAGGTTGAAATCTTGGAAATGATGAGGCTTATATCTGAGAATGAAGGTTCAGCATTTCCTGACTTCCAACTCTCCTTCTGAGTTTTAGATGCAAAAGAGGAATGACAACAGTTTTTCTTTGGTAAAATATTAATGTTTTCCTTTGATGTGAGCTTGGTGCTTGCAACATGGAGCAAAGACCTCCAGTTTTAGGTCTGAGATTTACTGTGTGGCTTATAGCCAGTTGGTTCATACCTTTAATTTGGGATTCTGAGCTTTAAAATAAGTATAGAAAGTCCTTTCTTTCCTGGGGTAGAGGGCTATTATACATCTTAATTAATTTGTAATTTGTAATATGCTTTGAAGAATAAAGGGACTTTATAGAAATACTAATCTTTATTATAACCACAACTTCTGTGTTTGTAAGCAAACTATTAACACAATTGAGGCCGTTTATACATTAAAAATAAACTGAGGACTTGGCCATGTTCCAGTTGATTTAATAAATGTATACAGTTGGAAGACATAGTTCATTATATACAGTGAACTTTTTTCCCCCTAGAGGAGGAGGTGCTCTTAAATAAACCAGTTTTCCTGTCTGCAGGATTCAGATGAACTGAATGACTGTTAAATCTTCACTTTTATGTTGTGTGTGCAACTTCTATAAGTGTAGCAAGTGGTTTTAATTTGCTTGTGTTTGTTTCTAAAGCAAAGTAGGTACTTCTACAGACAATGTTGAGTGTTGGCAAGGATTAGGGCTGCCAGATAAAATACAGGTGGCTCAGTTAAATGTGAATTTTAGATAAACAACACATAATGTTTTAGTGTAAGTATGTCCCATGCAATAATATATTGGAGAAAGAAATGGTAGTACATTCATATGATAGAATACTATACAGCAATGAGAATAAACAAACTGCAACTACACACAACAACAGGGATGAATTTCAGAAACATAATATTGAAGGAAGGTACTAGTCACAAACAGTGTATACTGTATGATCCCATTTATATGAAGTATAAGAAGGAGCAAAACTAAACTATGTGGTTAGGTCAACCTTGTGGTGACTGTGACTAGGGGGCGCTGAGGGGAATCTGTGGGTGCTGGTCACGTTCTGTTTCAAGATCTGGGTACTAGTTATATGTCATCTTCATTTTATGGAAATTTACTGAAGTGTTACCCTTATGGTTTATGTACTTTTCCATATGTTTGTTATACCTGAATAAAACTTACAAGAAAAGAGAAAACATAGGGTATTATAATATACATTAACAAATTTCTTAAATTTAAAAGGTTTCAAGAGAGAAATTTGAGAAAGTACGAGACTTGACAATTATTTATATATTTTGCAATTTATTACTACATACACACTGTTTATTCTGTGAAATTAAGATATCTAAGTTGAAGGCTAAGTTTAATATCTTACTATAATGTTTGCTCTTAGATAAATACTTTCAATGCACAAAAACTCTCTCTCTCTCTTTTTAGAGTCAGGGTCTTGCTCTGTTGCCCAGGCTGGGGTGCAGTGATGCAATCACAGCTCACTATAACCTTGAACTTCTGGCCTCAAGTGATCCTCCCACTGCCTCCCAGAGTGTGTGGATTACAGGCATGAGCATCCGGTTCGCTATTTGTTTATATACTGAAAAACTTTTTCTGTTCATTGGAGGCTGCATGAAACAATGATTATCAAATTTGATTACAATTGTTTAGTGAATTCTAGTTTTTTAATTACTTGAGTAAGAACAATATAAATGGGTCAACTGATTAATTCAAAGCAAATACTATGTTTTAAAAAGGAAGAAATTATCAGTTTTTATTTAAAATTAAAAATCTACCAAATAATGACTTTTATTGATGACAGGTAAAGATATGACTTCTATTGTGGAGTACAAGTATCATTAAATGTTGTCATTAACCATCAAACATCAAATGTCGTGGTACATGAATAACTACAAGTCTGTGGTGGCTATCTAGCACCCTTTAAGATAAACACAGAGAACTGCCTGGTGATTTTTAAAATTGGCTTTATCAGTAAAAATAGAAAAAAAGTCTACTAAATAAAATATACATAAAATAAATATATGCAAATACTTAAATCAACATCAAAAGACTTAATGCTATAGTTGTTGTAAAAAATGTAAGATGAATATAGGAAACAATTGTCAAATGAAGAGCATTTTATCTTGGTAATGGTAAAATTAGTAACATTGTGTTGTCCTTAGTTGATATTTGGATTTATTAATTATCATGGATGTGCATTATAAGGTGTAATGATATAGTAAAGTGATTTCAAAGATAAACACTCTAGAACTCATACATTAAAATGTATGTTTAGGGAACAAAAGCAAAAGTAAACAAGTGGGACTACTCAGACTAAAAGGCTTCTGCACAACAGAGGAAACAATCAACAGAGTGAAAAGGCAACACAGGGATTGACAGAAAATACTTTTAAACTATATGTCTGATACAGGGTTAATATCCAAAATATATATGAGGAGTCACACAATTCAACAGCAAAACCCCAGAATAATCCAATTAAAATGGGTAATGGACCTAAATAGACATTTTTCCAAAGAAGACATACAAATGGCCAACAGGTGCATGAAAAGGTGCTCAACATCACTAATGATCCAGGAAGTGCAAATCAAAACCACAGTGAGCTAGCACCTCACCCGTTAGGATGGCTATTTCTGCAAGGACAGGAGATAACAAGTGTTGAAAAGGATGTGCAAACAAAGAGACCCTTATACATTGTTCATGGGAATATAAATTGATACAGTAATTATAGAAAATATTTATAGTATGGCTATTCCTTACAAAATTAGAAATGGAACTACTATTTGATCCAGCAATCCCACTCTGGGTGCATATCCAACGGAAATGAAATCAGCATGTGGAAGAGATAGCTGTCTCCCAGGTGCACTTTAGCAATATTCACAATAGCCAGTATACACAGACAACCCAAGTGCCTGTTTACAGATGATTAAATAAAGACAATGGAGTATACATCATCTGGAAGCCTGTTAGAAATGCAAATTCTTGGGCACCACCCTAGACCAACTGGGTCAGGAACCCTGGGGGTTCTTGGGTCAGGAACTCAGCCATCTGTGTTTTGACAAGGGCTGTTGGCGGCGATGCATTCTCAAGCTTGAAAACTCTGTCTTGGCCTGAGTTTGTTTATCACTTTGTTTAACATCATCAAAAACGTGGCAATACCAGTGAAGTTAGATAGATGCTAAAATATGTTTGTGCATAAAAATATAGGCTAAAATGTGTCGGCAGTTATTTATGTCATGGAAAAGTTCAGAAAAAATGAGATATATGTGAAGTGATGGATTTGTTAATCAGCTTGATTTAATCATTCCACAATGCCGGCATTCATTGAAATATCACTTTGCACCCCATAAATATATACGATTATTGTTTGTCAATTAAAAATAAAATAAAATAAATATTAGAAAAAAGAAAATGTGATATATGTAATGAAATATTATTCAGCCATTAAAAAGGAGATCCTGCCATTTGCAACACATGGGTAAACCTGGAGGACATCATGGTGAGTGAAATAAGCTATATGCAGAAAGACAAAGATCACCTGTTCTCACTTATGCAGAATCTAAAAGGTTGAACTCATGGAAGCAAATAGAAGGGTGGCTGCAGGGGCTGGGGGTGGGGCACACGGGGAGATGTTGGTTAAAGGGTACAGACTTTCATGAATAGATTCTGGGGATCTAATGTACAGCATGGTGACTATATTCAATAATACTGTATTTTTTACTTGAAATTTGCTAAGAAAGTAGATCTTAAATGTTGTCAACCCTCCCCAGATGGTAACTATGTGTGGTGATGAATGTGTTATTTAATTTGATTGTGGTGATCATTTCACAATGTGTATGTATATCAAACTATCACATCGTACACTTTAAATATATACATATGTTTTGTTAATTATACCTCCATAAAGCTGAGGAAAAAATGTATGTTCACTTTGGAAGACTGTGTATGCATTCCAAAATGTAGCTTTGTTCTAAAAAGTTTTTGATATTTCTTCTTTAAATTTTTCTAGTGAATATTCTTGATGGGTGGGCAATCTTCATATTTAGAAGTCTGATTTAGATTTTGAAAACAACCAATACTCATTTAGAAGCAAGTCTGTTAAGTGAGAGAGTAATTAAGCCAGGTAATACAATATTTAGACAAAGAGGGAGTGATTATAGAGCAATGAGATCTTTCTTTAGGTGGCTTGTGAATGAACTTTGAAGCAGTTTTAAATATGATGTTCCAAATAAGTGCTGAGTATTGGAAACACCAATGAAATTAGAGCACAGTGTCATATGTCTGCTTGGCTGTTGAGATGGTTGAACTGAGTTTTAGGCACCGTTTAGGCCACCTCTCCTTGGTACACAATGGTCCAGTCCATCACGTCATTGTTTAGTTGTAAGCCCCTTTCCAGGCCTGTGATTTCATGATTTAGATTTCCCTGACATTCCGTCCCTTGAAGGTGACATTAATAGCACCATTTATTTTCAAATGAGAAATAATTATAAAAGATCCAAAAGTGTTCCATGTTGTCCCCAAGTCAGACGAGCATAGTTTTTGGGAGGCAGTTGGGTAGAGTAGTGTGATTAAATACATACACAGGATTTGGAAATAGACCTATCCTGGAATCTGGACTGAGACACTAACTAGCTACATCACTTCAGACAGTTCATTTAACCTCTCTAAGTCTCATTTTCTATCCATAAAATGGGGACAATCATAGCTTATGCTGTATAGGAGGAGAGTTGTGTGTAATAAAGAAAACAATGACAAAGCATTCAATAATAGCACCTGTTACGAGGAAGGCACCCAATCCAACAAGCAGTACATTAAAAAAAAAAAAAAAAAAAAACCCAACAGCTTCTTTTAGGTCTGAAATCTTTAAACCTTTCTTCTGTTGTCAGTTTTAGCTACAGAGATCATTATGCTCTGGGTCAAGTAGAGGGTGGATTTTACAGACTGGGTTGGGAAAATAGAGCATAAATTTGCTGGTGCCAAGCTCTAAACACATTCACGCAGTGCGGTAAACCAGCCTCTTACTTTCACTCACTTACATGTGGCTGGCTGGAGCTGGGACTGAGAAGAGCCTTGCTTTTTTGGTGCTGAATTCCACGAAATGAAAGAATCAGACTGAAGTGGCACCTTAACTATCAAATGGGCCTATCACGGGCAGGGCTGTCTATGGTGATCTGGCTTGTGGTCTTTCCATTTAGTCTCATCGCTGGTCACGTCAAAGTCTGCCTTTGGGATAAACCTGTCGGTAGGACTGGGCATCCACGTGTACATCAATACTGAAGCAGTGTGAAGACAGGGCATTTGGAGATGCTGCAGCTCCTGTTCATTCTGGCGGCAAAGCTGCAGCAGGGAGTGAAGTGGTGACTCTGTAGGGGAGTTTTCATCGCCACCCTTGCATCCAGACACTACTGCACAGCCCTGGAACAATCTGGCTCCTAGTAAAAAACTGAACACATGTTAATTCACGTTAGCGGCCATAATCATGTTTTAAAAATGTCAATGAGCTCATTTTGCTTTTCTACTTAAATCTCTTCAAAGATTTCCCATTGTTGCTCAGAAAGAATTCAAACCCGCCCTCCCTGACCTCCCCCACCAGGCCCCGGCCTCATTGGCCTTAGTTCCCCTGCCGTCCTAGGGCCAAGGCTCTGTGCCCCGAGCCCCCAGGGCTTTCAGCCTCTTCTTATTGCTCATGTCTCAGCTCAAGAGTCACCTCCTCAGAGAGCCTCTGCCTAAAGCACGCTTCCCTCAGCACCCCTCTCGTTCTCCAACACAAGTCGTGTTTGCTTCCTTCATAGCCAATATCATAACTTGTAAAAATTAACTAACTTGCTCTCTTATTTTCTTCCTACTACACGGTGAGCAGCTCCAACAGGACAGGGACTTTCTCTGCCCTGTTCATGGCTCCATCTCCAGTGCTCCTCACAGGTCCTGACACCTAGTTGGGGATTAAAGTGTGTTTGTTGAATGAATGATCGTGCCTGGCACATAGTAAGCTCTCAGTAAACGTTAGCTGATTGTTTTATGGTAAAAGTTTCCCACTCAACAATTGGATGTGGTATGTCCAGATGTTGCCAGTGTGTTAATTTAAAAGGTAGTCATTAACCCATTAGCCTGAGTCCCTCTCTGCTGGGTTATAGAAATTCAACTCCACCCCACTCCAAAGTGTTCCAAACTTATTTTTGAAAGTCTCCCAGGTCATTGTCATTGTGTGACGCATTGTGTGTATGTGGGTATCTTTTTAATTTTTGCTTAGAATAGTAACAGCCACATGGTAAGCGCTCTATGACGTTAGCTATCATCACCAATATCGAAATGTGGCCGGATCAAGTTCCTCATATTCCCTTGTTAAATTAACAGCCTTGTTGGTGTGCCACCATGTCCATACTGATGGCATCCTCGCTCTAGCTGGTGCCACCACCACCCCCTGACCTCAAGGGGCGGGCACTGCAGTTCTTACCACTGCGTCTCAAGTGGGGCATTTTCTCTTCCCTACTCTTACCCCCAAAATGAAGTGCAGGCCACAATGTTTGATAGGTCCTTATTAAGACCTAGGAATAACTAAAGAGAAGAAGAGCAGAGGAAGTGACTTGTGTAGTCCTTGGCAGTGGTTCTGCTCCAAGTTCGGGGACCCAGACTCTCTTTGGGATCTTTTTTGGCTGCCCTCAGGAAGCAGTAATCAGCTCACCGCTGCACTGAGGGAATACCTAGCAAAACTAAGAGAGGGGAATACATTTTCCTTGCTCAGGAAGGCAAGCAAGCCTCTGAGCCACAACCTTGACTCAATTCTATGTGTCAACTTACATTCTCAAGCAAGGCTTCACTTCGTGTCCTGAGAGAGCTGAGTTAAATTAGTAGGGTCCTCCTCCCCACTCCTCTAAGAACCATTGGGAGTATTCTTGACATACATTAGTGTAACTAACCTACACATTCTGGTGTTTTTCCTAAAATAAACTAAAAGTTTGCCTGGAATGTGGATTCAATCTTTCTTTGAGAAGACAGAAAACTTTTAAATGTAAGATTTTCTTCCACTAGCCGACTCCCTCCCTTCCTCTCCACTATGAGCTTCAGGCACTCATTGCCTGAACATAAGGACCATGTCAATCCTTCTGTGTACTTCAAACACACAATCCTACTGCCTCCCTGGTGCAGGTGTGTTTCAGTCAGGATTGGCCTTGTCATGCTGCAGTAACAAACATCTCCAAAATGTTAGTTGCTGAGATGGTAAAGGTCTCTTTCTCACTTATAGTCCATGTTAAGTTCAGAGACTGTGCTTGTGGCTTTCTCTCAGAGATCCAGGATGGCTGAGAAGCTTCTGCTTGCACTGCAGGCCACTGTTTCACAGGCGTAGAGAACTCTAAGGCCTGCAACAGCCATCAAATGTTCTGTTCTGGAAGTGACACATGTCATGTCTGTTCTCTACTCATTGACCAAAACTAGGCACATGGCCCCAGCCAACCACCTGGGAGCCAGGAAGTGCAATTCTCCCATGAGCCTGGGACAGCTGACATAGTTGGTGAGCAGCACCAATGACCACAACATTCTGCATAAACATTTGGTGACCGACTTCACTTTCTTTCCCCAGAAAGGTCTCATGGGTCTTCTTTACTTCCAGTTGCATTCTCTTTTATTTCTCTTCTTGAGGATTAGAAATACAAATGGGATCTATCACCTAGTATCAAGAATGCGTTTTATTTTTCCATCTGCTGTTCTCTCTGACTTTATTTTCCTTGCAGTACTTCTTCCACTCTGGGGACTTCTGACCTTGTCTGTCTGCTTCTAGCTCTGAAAAGAAATCTGAGACCGGAGCTTACGGTGGCTCCTGACCAACACTGAGAAAAAAGGGCATTTGGCTTGGCTCCATTTCTGGGTCCTGCCTTGTTTCACACTTTTTCTGTCCTAAATACTCACACTTTGGTATTCCAGATTCCAGAGCATTCGTGAGAGAGACTCATCATCATCTCTCCCTCCTCTCCTGAGCTTTCAACTCCAGAACCTCTTAGCATGTAAAGAGAATTGTGTTGCAAAAATCACAGCTCTGGTTAGTGTTAATTTCCCTTTCATGAAGTCCAAAAAGGTAGGCTTCATGAAAAGGAATTTTGCTGCAAGATGATTCTAGCTACTTCTTACACTTTATCTGTTCAGATTTAATGTCCATGGCTTACAATTTTACAACCATTGTGATGATTCAGGCTAAAGCCATAGTAATACGAATTATCTACTCAGATGTTGCTAAGAAGACCTGTACAAAACTAGCTTCTTCCAAGTGAAGACTTTATGTATTTTAAAATTAAAAAACAGAGACATTGCTTATTATTAAACCTTTTAAAAATTTTTGTGTATATTTAACAGACTTAAATTTTCTCTTGATGAGATAGTTTCCTCTCAGGTAAGACAGATAGATATGTTTATCCAAAAATGGGTACAGTCTTGCTTCTAAGTAAGCTCTTTCCTTAGAGTCATCTATAGAGATATATAAAACTATAGAAATGTCTTTGCAATAGGAAAATACAATGGAAAATAAACCAGACCACATACAGCATTAAAAGCAAGTGATGTGATATATTGTAGGGCAGGCAATTTTAGACACTTCTGTTAGGTCAGGCTGATATTTTAGTCTAAGATCAAAACATGTTAGGCCAATGTATGCGGATTTCTATACAAAGCATATGTGAACAATATTATCTTTTGGAGATTTTGGGTAGGCATTTTCTTGTAAATATAATTATATGAGATTATGGTTCAATTCCTGGCAATGTCAGTGAGGTTTAGGAGCTTTCCAGGGACTGGAAGCTTTTAATTTTTGCATGTTATAGTTCCATTTTGACCAAGACTGACAGTGTATGAAGAAAACAAAAAAAATTCCCCCCTACCAGGGTACAGATGCTACTATAATAAGATCAGCACAAAGATTCCTTCCCAGAGAAAGAAAAGTGATCAGAAATGAGAAAAATGTTTTCAAGTGTGACCCCAAATTGACTACAGTAGGCCCTTTACAAATAAGTTTAATTCAGTTCCACAAGGTGGCGGTAAATACATTCCTAAGTAGCCATCTGCTTGAGAGACGAGTGAAACCACTAAGTGGCAAAGTATCATTTAATCTCTGTGCTGTAGGAATCAATGCTATTGAAACCAGAGTAAACACATTTAAAGACTGGGTGAGCATTGTCTGTCAGAATTTCCCTCGGCAAACCCCTTCCTTAACTCACAAGAGGAAAATGAAAATGGGACCTTGAACTGGAGACCACAGAATATACTTTCTCTCTCCTACAATCTTGAAGTTTTAATGAAGTTAGATAATAAGCAAACCATGCTATTAACTTCCAATCTATAACTGTAAGATAAATTGGACGAAAAGAAATTCAGAAGCACTGTACTTAGAACAAGTGTTTGTAGAATGATCTAATGATATTAACATTAGTTTGTTTGGATTTTTACCTAGAAAGATAAATTCATCTGTAAATTAGAAATAGCATATTAAAATAGGTAGAACATCTTAAAATGTCAATCTTTCAGTCTCTGTATGCTGTGGTTTTGAATGTCCCCTCCAAAATTCGCGTTGAAACTTAATCCCTAATGTGGTAGTATTGAGAGATAGGGTCTTTAAGAGGCTACTGAATCCATTCATGGATTAATGAATTAATGCGAGCAGGACTGGTGACTTTATAGGAAGAGGAAGACAGTTCTGAGCTAGCACACTCGGCCTCCTGGCCATGTGATGCCCTGAGACACCTCGGGCCTCTGTAGAGCCTTCACCAGCAAGAAGGCCGTCACCAGATATGGCCCCTTCAGTTTGGACTTTTCAGCTTCCTTAACTGTAAGAAATAAACTAGTTTTCTTTATAAATAACCCAGTTTCAGGTATTTTGTTATAAGCAACAGAAAACAGACTCGGGCACAGTTTAGATAAGCAGAATCAGAGTGATTGTTTTATAGACATGTTTTTTTGGACTCCATTAAGGCTAGAACAAGAGCAGTATGTGAGATTTGGGTTAGATACAAAGACATTTCTTTCTTTCTTTCTTTTTTTTTTTTTTTCCATTTTTTGTAGATGAGGTCTTGCTATGTTGCCCATGCTGGTCTCAAACTCTTGATTTAAAATGATGCTCCCGCCTCGACCTCCCTAAGTGCTGGGATTGCAGGCGTGAGCCACCACGCTCAGCCCAAAGATGTTTTTAAACGTGGGAAATGATGTTTCTTTTCTGAGGGCATAACTTAATCAGATTATTTTGTATGAATTATTTAGGACTCTCCTAATCCTAAGTGTGAATCCACATCTTTTCCCTGAAGGGGGAGGATCAGGCACTTGGAAGCTCACGCTGGCCACTCAGCACAAATGTCAACAAATGTTGATTGAGCTCCCAGATTTCCATTAGGGCCCTGAAAGTCACGGATGGGAGAGACTCATCATCTGCCCTCAAGGAAAGAAAGTCCCCTTCTTTTCTATCTCGTTCCAAACGTCGTTGGGTGCTAGCCTTGTTTATGACCTTCGTTTCTATGAAACTTGAGAGTGCCAATGATGAAGAATTGACCTGAAGCTTTGGTTGAGTCCCCAAATAGGCATTTAGCTGCGCAGCTGCTGCCTTGCCAGGCCTTTTCATGATCATTACTTAGCTGGCACAATATGAGTTCCCACTAGTTTTCCCTGGGACTACAAAATAGGGCTTATTTTCTGATCATAGGATGATCTATAGTTAATAAGTAGCACTCCTTGGGATAAAGTAAGAAAATAAATTCTAACGTTTAATACAAACATTATATTTTTTGAAGATCTTCTTTCTAGTGAGCCCAGGCTACTCCTTACAATGACTGTCTCAAGGCAAAAAACATGGAGAAGCCCTATTGTCCCTATTTTACAGATGAGGAGACTGAGGCAATGATAAATTCATTCATCCCTTCTTATGTTATCTCTTAGGGATAGAGTTGAAAATTGGGAGTTGCAGCCTGTTGGCATCTTACCTTATGCCATATTTTCTGCACAAGGCCTCTGTTGGACTAGACAATGGTGTTATGCACATTAGGAAAATTGCACTCCCTGGGCAGATGCAGCCCTATGTGTTAGTATCTGGATTGGCAAGAGGAGCCTGGGTTGGATTTCAGTCCCCATTCACTTCTTTGGTTGGGTACCCTTGTGCATTATACACCTTGCAACTTGTACAACTTTATGTCATCCTCATCCTTCCCTCTTACCACTTCATACTTGAGAATCAGATTCTTAAATGATTTGGTAAGAAAAACTGAGCATTGGCAATGCCAGGCATACAACAGGTGCTTAATGAATGTTCAATGAATGAATTAGGGCAGGTCTCTTATCACATGTGCCTGGTCACCCTGCATCACTGCATTGCTGTGGCCATGGAGCTCTCTACAAAGAGGTCAGGGTTAGGCACAGTCCTCATTTGAGTGCCCCTTTTTCCTAAGAGTGCTATATTCCAACACTTATGTGAGGAATAACCACTTCTCATTTCTGTGGGGCTGACCACACACATATAAATAGGCAGGGCACCCTCTGTGTGGGCTGGGGAGAGGAAACCACCAAGAGCTATTTTCCGTCCATGCCCACTAGGAGTCACAAGAGAGGGGTGTGTGGAGGCAGCCATCCTAAGGTTCTGTTGGATCTATCCGCTTGGACTGAGATTCACGCATTAGACCTTGACCTGCCCACTGGGAAACCTCAGGGCAATAGGGCTGAAAGATGCTTCTTCTCTTTCATCAGAGCCAGAGACATTGTTCAATAATGAGATAGAGAAAATGTATTCTTATTTTCAAGGTCTTGAAAAGCAACCTGTCAGCACTCTCTCAGATGTAGTGGAGAGCATCAAACCTGTGAGTTTCCTTATTTTATGGTTATAATCAATGCAAAACTTGGAGGAGGAATGGTGTTTTTTTCTTCCTCCTGCATCTTCTGTAACACCAAGAGTGTTAGACTGGGCATGTCAGAGCAGGTTCTCGATTAATAGCTAGAGGTTACTGATAATGTCCAGCTTGGTCTAGACAGGCTGTGAGCCTAGGACGGGTGGGCTGATAGATAAGCCACAGAGAGCTCTTTGTAAATGGCAGAATTAGGCCATTTGGGGTATTATCAATTGTTTGCACAATGCAACTGTGAAAACGAAATGATCCTACATTGAAAAGGAGACCCTCCCTTCCTCTTCCCCCAATACAGTCTCATAACCATGAGAGATTTCCTTTCCTTCCATGTCCCAGGTCCCTCAATTTTCATCTTTTTTGGGCAGCTCAAGGATTATATGTGGATCCTGTAAGTCCCCACATAAACATGACTTTTTTATTGTTGTAATTTCCATATTTTGACTGAATAGTTTTTTAAATGGCTGCCTTTATTTAGTTTTTTGGTTGTTTATTTATTAATCTGGTTTTGGGGGAGGTAAGTGAACAGGTGGCAATGCACTAATGAAAGGATTGTCTGGCATAGGAAACTCTACACCAGCAGCCAAGCAACAAGCATGACCCACTGTGCCCTGGCTTCTGAATCCTGACACACAGAATTTTTACTACATGTACGGTTTACTCACTGGTCAATAGATTCCTGCTGCTATAAAAATTTGATAGCTGTCTTGTGACACAATGACTCTGAGGCCTCTTGAGAAGTCTAGGCATACATGAATGTCTTTAGATGAGGAGGTTTACTCATGGGGGAAACCCCAGAAGAGCAGATAAAAACCAGCTTTGGGGAGTATCTGCTGGGGACTGTGTTACCTACATCTGAACTTTGCACTGTGAAAAGCAGAAAGGTGCATGTTGTTACAGCAATGTTTCCAGGTAGGCCTTGTTTATTTACCTTCAGTGGGCGCACCATTTCCAAGGATAATTTTGACTAATATTTCTTCAGGAGCAATGGTGAGGAAAGATCAGTTGTTTATCTACTACCTTTCTAAGACCTCTTTTTTTGCACCAGCTCCTGAGAAATTAACACTGAAACTGTGGTCAGTTGCCATAAATGACATATTAATTAGGCTAATAATGGTTTCCCACATAAAAGCAATGCCAAATTGTATATTTATTTTGCTAGGAAGTTTAATTCTTTTCTGAGTGAACTCTTATAAACTTTTGTGGTTTGTACCTACTTTTTGCTTGGAATTAAAAAAAAAAATCTTTGTAATACTCGTTTTTACCCTAGCATCAGGCACACAGAAAGGGTTGTAACTGTGGAGTGAATAAATGAAGGAATGAATGGAACAGCGATCATGCTTTTGAGGTACACTGAGCATCGCACTGCTTGGAGCCTGCTGCATTGCTGTCAAGTCTCATTGAAACCACAGACAGCTTCAAAAGCTACTGCGTTTAGCCTCATGGATTTAGGGCAATTATTGAGCCACAAAAATGCTGCTGATGACATAAGTTTTCAATGGTCAATGAACATTTCCTTGGTCATCTCTTTCTTTGTTTGCCTATTCAAAGGCTTAAAAATCATGAACCGTATGCTCTGAAGAGTCCTCCTTTTTTGTTCTGTGAAACCCAAGGGGAAAGAATATAGAAAAAGTGGCACATGGTTTAGCAGGTTTTTGTTGTTGTTATTAGACCCATTTTCTAGTTATTTCTAGGTGAGCCCTGATTTCTTTCAGGCCTGTGCATGTGGGCCAGTGTGAATCTGCACGGTTACCTGGAGACACAGTGCTCTAAATTTGACCAGGCATTGATGGAACTCACCACAATCATAAGGCCACAGAATTAAACTTCTGCTCTGGATTGTGGTTCTAGACTCAACAATTTATGGTCACACCACAAATGTGAGTTGGGGTGTCAAGCCCTGTGGCTGCAGGGGATCCAACTTGGGCCATCCTATTCCTGGCTTGTGTATGTTTCTACCACTAATTATATCGTAATGACAGCTTCCATTTGTCCTTACTTTGAAAAGAGACAGCGGTTAAAAAATGATGTTCTATACACATTGTGGAATGTGCAATGGGCCATTCAACACAGAGATTATGAGATTGGTCGATTCATTTATTTATTATCCTGGATGTTTAGCACAATGCCTGGCAGGCAGGAGGCACTCAATCAAAATATGTGTGTTGAGTGAATAAGGGAACATATCCTATTATATCTAGTTTTGGAAAAGTGAACCAGAAGTTTTTAATGCAAAAACCTTCTATGCTTTAATACCAGGCATCAGTTTAAATACTTTGCCTGTATTAACACATTTCATCTTCATAACAATTCATAGAGGTGATTTTTATTACAATTCCCACCTTGTGGATGGGGAAACTGATTGCACATGGAGGTTGAGTGAGTTGTCCAAGTCAGTGAGTGGCACAGCTGAGATTTGAACACAGGCATTCTGTTCCAGAGAGTGTGCCTTTAATCACAATTCCACACTGCATTTCAAGTTATGATACTGCCACGTTTGTGGGTGCTTGGGAGAAGGAGCATGCATAAAGAGTAATTTATATATATAAAAAATAAAGATAGTCCCTTACTTCCAAGTCTTTTCCAGGCTTGAAGCAAATGTCTGGGATTTAGTTTGGAAGTTAGGTAGGATGAGTGGAATCCATTGAACAAACCACGTACTAAAATCTTATTTTTGCTGATTTCCTATCTCATATTTCAAGTTGCACATGAAATATGTCTGGACTTCTTTGTCTCCAGAAACTTACACAAAACACACTTGATTTAATGACGTCAAGTGATCACCCGTACAGTAGTCTTATCACAAACGTTAAGAAACTATTTTTATTGTTTCCTTTTGAGCAGCGATTGAGACAGTTCCCCAGCTAATTCCAATTTCTATGCAATTTCCTTAGCATGTGGTGGGTGTTCACGTCTAGACAGTCAACTCTTAATGTTGCATGTGAAACGAAACTTGAAGATAACGAATCATGAATCTGAATCATGGATTCGGTTCCACAGGCACCTCTGTAGTGTTCTATTTCTTATTTGAAATTTTCAGTTATGCTTGCTGTTTGTGAAAGTAACATATGCTTGTTGTCACAAAGAAGCAATATAAATATGTATAAAGAAAAAGTAAATAATTTCCCTCAACACATACAGCACACACTCCTTTCCTTTCTAGAGTAAGCAATGGTGACAGCCTAGTATTTATCCTTTTATACTTTTGGCTATCCTAGTGAAAGCATATACAAACATATTTATTATATATGTAATATACATTAATGTGCAATATATTTTTTTAATTTAATAGACTTTATTTTTAAAAGCAGTTTTAGGTCCACAGCAAAGTTGATCTTAAGACACAGAGAGTTCCCATATCCCTCTTGTCCACTTGTGCACAACTTCCTCCATCATGTAACCAGGGTAGTGCATTTGCACCTACATCGACACAACATAATCACCCAAAATCCATAACTTAGATTACAGTTCACTCTTGGTGTTGTATATTTTATGGATTTTGATAAAGGTATAATGACATGTATCGAACATTATAGTATCTTACAGAATAGTTTCACTGCCCTAAAATCCCCTGTGTTCTGCCTATTCATTCCTTCCTTCCCCCTAACCCCTGGAAACCACTGATCTTTTTACTGTTTTAATAATTTTGCCTTTTCAAGAATGTCATATAGTTGGAATCATACAGTATGTAGCCTTTTCATACTGGCTTGATTTAGTAATATGCATTTAAGGTTCCTCTGTGGTTTTTCATGGCTTGATAGCTCATATTAATATATATATTGTTATTCTAATTATATATGATTTGAGCATCTTCTCATATTCTTATTTGTCATCTAATATCTTCTTTGGTGAAGTGTATGTTAAGGTTTTTGGCCATTTTTAAAATCAGGTTGTTTTCTTATTATTGAATTTTAAGAGTTCTTTGTATATTTTGGGTAACAGTCCTTTATCAGATATGTCTTTTGCAAATGTTTCTTCTCAATTTGTGGCTTGTCATTTTGTTTTCTTGACAGTGATGTTTGCAGAGCAGAAGTGTTTAGTTTGAACAAAGTCTAGCTTATCAATTCTTTCTTTCATGGACTATGTTTTTGCTGTTGCATCTAACAAGTCATCGCCATGCCCAGAATCATCTAGGTTTTCTCCTATGTTATTTTCTATATACCAGCAATGAACAAGTATAATTTAAAACACAATGCCATGCCCAGAATCATCTAGGTTTTCTCCTATGTTATTTTCTATATACCAGCAATGAACAAGTATAATTTAAAACACAATGCCATTTACACTAGCCTTCAAAAAATGAATTACTTAGGTATAAATCTAGCAAAATATGCACAAGATCTATATAAGGAACAGTACAAAAGTCTAATGAAAGATATCAAAGAAGAACTAAATGAATGAAGAAATATTTCAAGTTCATGAATAGGAAGATTCAATATTGTCAAGATGCAAGTTCTTCCCAACATGATCTAAACATATAATGCAATCCCAGTAAAAATCTCAACAAGTTATTTTGTGGATATTGAAAACTGATTCTAAAGTTTATGTGGACAGACAAAAGATCAGAATAGCTAACCCTATTAAAGGAGAAGAACAAAATTGGAGAATTGATAAGCTGTGTTTTGTAGTTTTGTGATCCATTTTGGGTTAACTTTAGTGAAGGGTATAAAGCCAGTGTCAAGAGTCATTTTTTTGCATGTGAATGTGCAGCTGCCCCAGCACCATTTATTGAAAAGACTCTCTTTGCTGCACTGTATTGCCTTTGCTCCTTAGTCAAAGATCATTTGACTATAGTTTATGTTGATCTATTTCTGGGCTCTCTATTCTGTTCCATTGATCTATTTGTTTGTTCTTACGCCAATACCAGAGTGTCTTGATTACTGTAGCTTTATAGCAAGTCTTGAATCCGGGTAGTGTCGTCCTCCAATTTTGTTCTTCTCCTTTAATAGGGTTAGCTATTCTGATCTTTTGTCTGTCCACATAAACTTTAGAATCAGTTTTCAATATCCACAAAATAACTTGTTGAGATTTTTACTGGGATTGCATTATATGTTTAGATCATGTTGGGAAGAACTTGCATCTTGACAATATTGAATCTTCCTATTCATGAACTTGAAATATTTCTTCATTCATTTAGTTCTTCTTTGATATCTTTCATTAGACTTTTGTACTGTTCCTTGTATAGATCTTGTGCATATTTTGCTAGATTTATACCTAAGTAATTCATTTTTTGAAGGCTAGTGTAGATGGCATTGTGTTTTAAATTATACTTGTTCATTGCTGGTATATAGAAAAGTGATTGATTTTGTATATTAACTTTGTATCCTGGATCCTCCTATAATAGCTTATTAGTTCCAAGAGATTTTTTGTTGATTCTTTTGGATTTTCTACATAGCCGATCATGTCATCTTCTAAACACAGAAAGTTTTATTTCTTCCTTCTCAATCTGTATACCTTAATTTTCTTATTTATTACATTAGCTAGGATTTCCAGTACAATGTTGAAAAACATTAAAGATGGGGGGTGTCCTTGCCTTGTCCTGGTCTTAAAGGAAAAGCTTCCAGTTTCCCACTGTTAGCTATGGTATTACTTGCAGGTTTTTTTGTAGACATTCTTTACCAATTTGAGGAAGTTGCCCTTTAATCCTAGTTTACTCAGGGTTTGTATTATGAATGAGTATTGGATTTTGTCAAATGCTTTTTTTTGCATCTATTGATATGATTGCATGTTTTTTGTTCTTTATTCTATTGATGTGATGGATTACATTAATTGATTTTTAAATGTTGAATTAGCCTTGCATACCTGGGATAAATCCCACTTGGACATAGTTGGATTTCATTTGCTATTTCTCTGAGCATATTGCATCTATATTGATGCGAGATATTGGTCTATAGTTTTCTTTTTTGGTCATTTTTAGTTTTGGTGTTAGGGTAATGCTGGATTCATAGAATGAATTAAGAAATATTTGCTCTGCTTCTATCTTCTGAAAAATATTTTAAAGGATTGGTATAATTTCTTTTTTAAATATTTTGTAGAATTCACCAGTGAACCCATGTGGGCCTAGTGCTTTCTGTTTTGGAAGGTTATTAATTATTGATTTAATTTCTTTGATACATATAGGCCTATTCGGATTGTCTATTTCTCCTTATGTAAGTTTTGGAAGATTGTTTCTTTCATGGAATTGGTCTATTTCACCTAGGTTATAAATTTGAGCATAGAGTTGTTTATAATGTTTCTTTATTATATATTTTATTATCCATGAGATCTGAAATGGCGTCTTCTCTTTCATTTCTGATAGTAACAATTTGTATCCTCTCCATTTTTTTCTCAGTTTGCCTGGCTAGACACTTATCAACTTTATTGATCTTTTCAAATAATCTGTTTTTGACTTTATTGACTTTCTCTGTCAATTTCTTTTTAAACTTTTATTGATTCTTTCCTTCCTAATTTTTATTTTTATCTTTTTATGTTTTAGCGTATTATGGGGGTACAAGTGTTAAGGTTATATATATTGCCCATGCATCCCTCCCCCCTCGAGTAAGAGCTTCAAGTGTGTCCATACCCCAAACGTTGCACATCTTACTTGTTTGGTTATATACACCCATCCCCTCCTCCCCCCTCTCGACATCTGATAAATGTTACTCCTATATGTCCACTTAGGTGTTGATCCATTAATAGCAATTTTTGGTGAGTACATGTGGTCTTTGTTTTTCCATTCTTGAGATACTTCACTTAGTAGGATGGGTTCCAGCTCTATCCAGGAATATACAAGGGGTGCTATATCACCATTGTTTCTTAAAGCTGAGTAGTACTCCATGGTATACATATACCATGTTTTATTAATCCACTCATGTATTGATGGGCACCTGGGTTGTTTCCACACCTTTGTGATTGTGAACTGTGCAGCTATAAACATTCGAGTGCAGGTGTCCCATTTGTAGAGTGTCATTTGATCTTTTGAGTAGATGCCCAGTAGTGGAATTGCTGGATCAAGTGGTAGATCTACTTGTATCCCTTTAAGGTATCTCCATATTGCTTTCCACAGAGGCTGAACCAGTTTGCAGTCCCACCAGCAGGGTAGGAGTGTTCCTATCTCTCTACGTCCATGCCAGCATTTATTGTTTGGGGACTTTTTGATAAAGGCCATTCAGACTGGAATTAAGTGATATCTCATTGTGGTTTGATTTGCATTTCCCTGATGATTAGAGATGTTGAACATTTTTTTCATGTTTGTTGGCCATTATTCTGTCTTCTTTTGGAAAGTTTCTGTTCATGTCCTTTGCCCACTTTTTGATAAGGTTGTTTGATTTTTCCTTGCTGATTTTCCTGAGTTCTAAATAGATTCTAGTTATCAGCCCTTTATCAGATGTGTAGCTTGCGAAAATTTTCTCCCATTATGTAGGTTGTCTGTTTGCTCTCGTGACAGCTTTTTTGGCTGTGCAGACACTTTTTAATTTGATCAGGTCCCATTTGTTTATTTTTGTTGCTGCTGTGATTGCCTTTGGGGTCTTCTTCATAAATTCTTTGCCTAGGCCAATGTCTAGAAGACTGTTTCCAATGTTTTCCTCTAGAATTCCAATAGTTTCACACATAAGGTTCAAGTCTGTTACCCAGCATGAGTTGATTTTTGTGAGAGGTGAAAGGTGTGGGTCTTGTTTCAGTCTTCTACATGTGGATATCCAGTTTTCCCAGCACCATTTATTGAATAAGGATTCTTTTACCCAGTGTATGTTATTTTCTGCTTTGTCGAAGATTAGTTGGCTACATGAGGATGGTTTTATATCCGGGTTCTCGGTTCTGTTCCACTGGTCAATGTCGCTTTTCCTGTGCCAGTCCCAAGCTATTTTAATTACTATAGCCTTGTAGTATAGCTTGAAGTCTGATAGATTGATACCTCCTATTTTGTTTTTATTGCCTAGGATTGATTTTGCTATACGGGGTCTTCTCTGGTTCCATACAAAGCGTAAAATTATTTTTTCTATATCTGTGAAAAATGATGATGGTATTTTGATAGGGATTGAATTGACTCTGTAGGGAACTTGGGTAGTATAGACATTTTAACAATGTTGATTCTGCCAACCCATGAGCATGGTATATTCTTCCATCTGTTTATGTCCTCTGCTATTTCCTTCTTCAATGTTTCATTGTTCTCCCTGTAGAGGTCTTTTATCTTCTTAGTTAAATATATTCCACGGTATTTTATTTTATTTGTTGGTATTTTGAAGGGAATTGAGTCTTTGATTTCGTTCTCACTTGTACTATTGTTGGCATATATGAATGCCTCTGATTTGTGTGTATTGATTTTATATCCTGAGACTTTACCAAATTCATTTATCAATTCAAGGAGTCTCTTGGTTGAATCCTTGGGGTTTTCTAGGTATAATATCATGTCATGAGCAAAGTGTGAGGGTTTGATCTCTTATGCTTCCATTTGGATGCCCTTAATTCTGCTCTCTTGTCTGATTGCTGCAGTGAGGACTTCCAGAGCTATGTTAAACAGAAGTGGAGATAGTGGGCAACCTTGTCTTGTTCCAGTTCTAAGTGGGAATGCTTTCAATTTTTTTCCATTCAGTATGATATTGGCTGTGGGTTTGTCATATATGGCTTGTATCACTTTTAGGTAAGCCCTGTCTATGCCTATTTTGTTGAGTGTTCTTATCATAAAAGGGTGTTGAATTTTGTCAAATGCTTTCTCTGCGTCTATTGAGAGGATCATATGGTCTTTGTTTTTGCTTCTGATTATATGGTGAATTACATTTATAGATTTGTGTATGTTGAACCATCCCTGTATCCCTGGGATGAAGCCCACTTGGTTGTGATGAATTATTTTCTTGACAAGCACCTGGATTCAATTGGCTAGGATTTTGTTGAGAATATTTGCATCTATATTCATAAGGGATATTGGTCTGTAGTTTTCTTTTTTTTTGTTGCATCTTTTCCTGGTTTTGGTATCACGGTTATGTTCGCTTCATAAAATGTTTTGGGGATGTTCCGTCCTTCTCCATGCCGTGGAATAATTTTTGCAGTATAGGTAGCAGTTCTTCCTTGTAGGTGTGGTAAAATTTGGGTGTGAAACCATCTGGTCCAGTACTTTTCTTTTTAGGAAGGTTTTTAATTGCTGTTTCAATTTCAGTAGTTGATATTGGTCTATTCAGAAAATTTTTTTCTTCCTGGCTGAGTCTAGGGAGGCTGTGTGTTTCTAAGAAATTGTCCATTTCCTTCACATTTTCCAGTTTGTGTGCATAGAGGTTTTTGTAGTATTCATGAATTATATCTTGTATCTCCATGGCATCCATTGTAATTTCTCCTTTATTGTTCCTGATGGAGCTTATTAGAGATTTTTCTTTTCTGCTTTTCATTAGTCTAGCCAAAGGTGTGTCAATTTTGTTTATTTCTTCAGAGAACCAACTTTTCATTTTGTTAATTCTCCGTAAGGTTTCCCTGTTGTCTATATCGTTTAGTTCTGATTTGATCTTAATTATTTGACTTCTTCTACTGAGCTTGTGTTTGGTCTGTTCTTTTTCCAGCTCTTTGAGAAGGTTCATTAGGTTGTCTATTTGTGATCTTTTTGACTTTTGGATATAGGCATTGATGGAAATAAACTTTCCTCTCAGGACTGCTTTAGCTGTGTCCCACAGGTTTTGATTACTTGTGTCTCCTTTGTCATTTAATTCAAAGAATCTTTTGATTTCCATCTTGATTTCCTCGTTTATGAAGTGATCATTCAGCAGAAGGTTGTTTAGTTTTCATGACTTTATGTAGAAATGAGAGTTCCTGTTAAGGTTGATTTCTACTTATATTCCACTGTGATCTGAAAAGATACATGGTATGATTTCTATTTTTTTCAATTGTTTGAGATATGCTTTGTGTCCTAGGATATGGTCAATCTTCGAGAATGACTCATGAGCTGATGAGAAGAATGTATTTTCAGTGGGTTTTGGGTAGAATGTCCTGTAAATGTCAGTCATGGCCATTTCTTCTAGAGTTCTGTTTAAGTCCATTATTTATTTGTTGATTTTCTGTTTGGAGGATCTGTCCTGTGTTAGTGGGGTGTTAAATCTCCGACTATTATGGTAGTGTTGCTTATCCATTTGTTTAGATCGAGTAGTGTTTGATTTATGAATCTGGGTGCACCTAGGTTGGGTTCATATATATTTATAACTGTTATGTCTTCTTGTTGAACTGTACCCATCACCAGTATATAGTGACCTTCTTTGTCTTTTATTACTTTTGTTGACTTAAAAACTAAGTTGTCTGTAATCAGCACTGCCACGCCAGCTTTCTTTTGGCTTCCATTTGCTTGAAATATTGTTCCCCACCCCTTTACCTTTAGTCTATATGCGTTTTTGCAGGTTAGATGTGTTTCCTGAAGGCAGCAGATACTTGGCTTGTGTTTTTTTATACATCTGGCCAGCCTATGTCTCTTCAGTGGGGAGTTCAAGCCATTCACATTTATTGAGATAACTGATAGGTGGGGCAGATTTCTGTTCATTATGTTGGGTTGAATTTTGTTGCTTTGTTTTCTCTCTCAAGCCATTGTGGTATCTGTGCTTTGATCTTTAGCTTTTGAGTAGATTTACATTCGTGAGTGTTTATTATGCTGATCCGAAGGTAACACTGTTTTGAGTACTTCTTGAAGGGCTGGTCTTGTTTTGGTGAATTCCCTGAGTCTTTGCTTATCTGAGAAAGTCTTGGTTTCTTCTTCATATACAAAACTTAGTTTTGCAGGGAATAAGATTCTAGGCTGGGTATTGTTCTGTTTCAGAAGATTGAGAATGGGGTCCCAGTCTCTCCTTGCTTGTGAAGTTTCAGTAGAGATGTCTGGCTTTATTCGGATTGGCTTTCCTTTGTATGTTACTTGCTTCTTTGGTTTTACAGCTCTTAGAAGGGCCTCTTTAGTTGATATTTTGGTCAGTTTGAGGACTGCATGTCATGTCGTCTTCCTGTTTGCATTGAATTTCCCAGGGGTCCTCTGAGCTTCTTGAACTTGTGTATCGAGATTTTTAGCAAGATTCTTGCCTAATTTTTATTACTTCATTTTGTTTGCTTACGTTGAAATTTGCTCTTTTTTAAAAATTTCCTAAGGTGGAAGCTTAGATAACTGATTTTAAATCTTTCTTCTTTTCAAATATTTGCATTCAATTCTGAAAGTTTCCCTCTAAGCACTGCTTTTGCTGCCTTGCACAAATTTTGAGTTGTGTTTTCATTTTCATTTAGTTCAAAATATCTTTAATTTTTTTTGAGGTTTCTTCTTTGATTCCTATGTTATTTATAAGTATGTTGTTTGATCTCCAAGTATTCTGAGACTTTCTAGCTATCTTTCTGTTATTGATTTCTAGTTTAATTCCATTGTGGTCTGAGAGCAGACATTGCCTTATTTCTATTCTTTTACATTTCTTAAGGTGTGTTTTATGGCCCAGAATGTGGTCTATCTTGGTGAATGTTCCATGTGAGTTTGAGAAGAATGATGAGGTAGTTTATAGATACCCATCATATCCAGTTGATCAATGGTGTTATTGAATTCAACTATGTCCTTATAGATTTTCTTCTTGCTGTATCTGTCCATTTCTGATACAGGGATGTTGAAGTCTCCAACTATATTAGTGGCTTTATCTATTTCTCCTTGCAGTTCTATCAGTTATTCTCTAGCATATTTTAACACTGCTGTTAGATGCATATAAAGATTGTTATGTCTTTCTGAAGGACTGACCCATTTATCATTATGTAATGCCACTCTTTATCCCTGATAACTTTTTGTTCTCCAATGTCTGTTCTGTCTAAAATAACATAGCTACTCTAGATTTTTTAAAACTTAGAGTTAGAATGGTATACATTTCTTAATCCATATACTTTTTAATCTGTATGTCTTTATATTAAGATTTAAAGTGGGATTCTTTAAATCATATAGTTGGGTCCTGCTTTTGGATTGATGGGCACTTGGGCTGTTTCCACAGCCCTGCAATTATGAATTGTGCTGCTATAAACATTCGAGTGCAGGTATCTTTTTTGTAGAGTGTCATTGGATCTTTTGGGTAGATGCCCAGTAATGGGATTGCTGGGTCAAATGGTAGATTCACTTGTATCTCTTTAAGGTATCTCCATATTGCTTTCCACAGAGGTTGAACTAGTTTGCAGTCCCACCAGCAGTGTAGGAGTGTTCCTCTCTCTCCACATCCATGACAGCATTTGTTATTTGGAGACTTTTTGATAAAGGCCATTCTCACTGAAGTTAAGTGATATCTCATTGTGGTTTTGATTTGCATTTCCCTGATGATTAGAGATGTTGAGCATTTTTTCATATGTTTGTTGGCCATT